>BPLR01017304.1:0-180467 GCA_021605095.1 Caerostris extrusa | reverse complement strand
CAATATATCCATATTCATAATCTTATTTTTTCAATATATCCATATTCATAATCTTATTTTCCAATATATCCATATTCATAATATTATTTTTCAATATATCCATATTCATAATTTTTAAGAATACTAATTTGAATTTTAAGTTTATTATTTGTTAGAACATTACCATTACTCTAAAAGAATTAGCAAAGAGATTATTTTAGTCCCTCAAAGTTTTAAATTTATTTAATTAGTTGAGTGTTTAAAATAAAATGTCAATGAACAAAGCATGAATCAATGGAAAGTAAATTAAAAACATTTTTAAAAACTCATGAAAATAAATGTTTAATTAAATTACATTTTTAAAAATAAAATCCATATATTTAGATATTCAATTAAAATACAATGTTATATCTACTTTTATGTAATGTAAAAAGTCCAATAGTCTTTTTTAAGTATTTAGTATAAATTAATTTATAAAATGTAAAGTTTTTTGTTTCATAAGCGAAAACATGTTTACACTAAAAGGTTTCAAGTTTTCTTTCTTTATTCCAGCTTTATTTGTATCACAGAAAGAATAATTTTAACAAGTAACCTAATACTTATTTTAGCTATGCTTCATGTATAAATCATAGAAGATATTTTATGTTAACATTTTATGAAATTTATGTATATACATATATATATGATATATAAATATTATTTAATTTATCTCAATTAACAATATCATATTAAGGATATATGGTACCTTGTGAGCATTGTTTTTTTTTTTAATTTAAAACAAAAAAATCCTTATAGTTTTTGCATGTATCTAAACGTATTTTTTAAATTTTAATTCATTATAAATATTTTAACATTTGTAAGAGAAATATTTGTCATTATTTTCGAAAAGTTTTCTTAATGTTGTACATGTACTGTTTTTTTTCTCTCAAACACTATGAAAAGTAAGTACTAAAACTACATTCGTAATTTTATATAAAAATAACTAGTAATCTAAATTTGTAATCCAGGTCTAAATTTATCAAATAAATTATAAGAAATAACGACAAAAATTTTAAATATCTGTAGTATGTACAGAAAAGTTTTATCATTTTAAGTACATTCTCATTATAAAAAAATCTGATGAGAACCTACTTCAGATTTTAAATGCTTATGAAATAAATGAAAAATTAATAAAATATACTATTTATTTCTGCATGCATCTGTATTCTAATTGGATAACGTGGAAGAAGAAGTTAAAACACAAAGATTTGTCTATTTATTAATGTTTAAAAAGTTATAGATTTTGGTTCGATATTATGTTGTTACTATGTAATACAAAAATCTGCTAAATATAATAACTCTTTATAGAAAATAAAAGGTAATAATCCAAATGCCTTATTTGAAACAATGTTTTTTTTTTTTCAAAAACCTTTTTTTGGCTGAAATTATGATTATAATTTGTAAGAAGCTATTTAAATCTCCAAGACAAAGGTAAAATGCTCTATTTAGACAAAGAATCTGCGCAAGTATTTATACTTGTGTAATATTAATTTTGGGATATTTGAAAACGTTTATAGCTATTGAAAACACCAAAATATGCTAAATTTTATATGCTGAATAAGGAACTGCAAAATAGTGAACAGTAAAGGTGAATTTAGAATTTTTTGGTAAATTCATATTGATTTGCAAAATATTTTTTAACAATTGGTTGAATGGTTAATTTGTTAATAATTGGTTAAGTTTTAACATATATTTTTAATTTTTCTTTGTTAAAAAATATAAGAAATAGGTTACTAAATAAAATAAAAACCATAATATTCTATCTGTCATAATACTTTACATGCTATAAATTTTTAAAAATAATTAATAATATAATAACATTAGGTTTTAACCCAAATGTATGGTTTTAAAAATAAAAATGTTTTATTCAAAATGAAATTAAAAGTTGAAACTGTCTTTTTGATTTTAATGGATAATATCCCAGTTTATATGCATTTTATGCATTCACAGATAGTATATTTTTGCTATAAAATCACTTGTTATGCAAAAGCTCTCGCAATTTTTAACAAATATTACAGAATGCTTCATCTCTTCTTTCTTTATATAAAGAATCGAAGTAGAAAATTATACATGTGAATTAAAAAAATATATAAATGAAAGCATGATTATTTTTATATTGATTTTGAAAATTTATAATTTAATTATTTTGATTATTAAACATTAACAATTTTGACTGTTAATTATTTTGATTATTAAACATTAAACAATTTTGACTGTTAATTATTTTTTATTGATTATTAAACATTAACATTTTTGACTGTTAATTATTTCGATTATTAAACATTAAAAATTTTGACTGTTAATTATTTTAATTATTTAATTGATTTTGATCATTTTAAATTTATCTATTTATTTTCTAAAAATTAGAACAAAATATATTACTATATGTTCAATTTAATACTTAAGATTTCAATTATCTAAAAAGATAATTATTAAAAAATTCATGAATAATTTGAATAAAAATTAGTGTTTCAAATTTGTTTTATAGAATTTATTGAGATAAAATTAAACAGTATCCAAAAAATAATCAAAAATCTAATTTATTTCAAAGCATTTATTGCATAAAATGAGCAGATAAGTACAGAATGAATAACTAGAGTTATTGCTTTGTTTGTATTATGTAAATGCATATATAAATGATTTTATTCTGCAAGTGCAGAAAACTTTAAATGTCATTTTAAAAAGCAACTGTATGAACTTTAATATCAATCGATGGAATATTGTAAAATTCAGTCAAGCTTTTAAATTCCTTTGTTTAATAAAAATAAATATATTTTTTACAAAATAATAATGTTTTATACAACACCAAAATTTCAATAGGGAAGAAAAATTTGAATAGGAAGTATCTCATGTTATTTTCCTCCTTATTTAAATAAGGTAAATATTTTACTTAATTGGATCTAAGCCATTTTTTACGTATTGAAATAAGATTTAACAGATTATTAGAAGAAAATGCGTGTTCCAGGTCTACTAATTCGATTTTATTTTTTAACTGCTCATCAATATAATAATGACAGTAAAAATATCACTTTTATTACCTGAAAAATACAGATTTTCCTTCCTATAAATATGACTAGATAAATAATTAAATACTGCATAATAAATTATTACATTTAAATATATACAATATAAATTTTTTCAATGAAATAAAAACAAAATAAAATAAAATATATATGTAAGTTCAAGAAATAATACAAGGAACAATGAAAAACATAAAAATATTTTAAAGGTATTTTAAAAAAAAAAAAAACATAAACAACAAAATAAAATAATAAATATAATCTTTACACTAATTTTATTTTAATATATGTGAATATGTATATTTACATTGATATGAAATATATATTTAAATAAACAATTGAAATTAATAAGAATGAAATTTAAAAAAAATTTGAATTTTCTGGGTATTTTGAGTGTTTAAATATTTTTTTCTAAATAAATTATTCATAAATTAAAATGTACATATTTTTAATACAAGATTTAAATTATTTTTAACATAATAAACATTATGTAGACTTTTATTATAATTTAAACAAAATAAAATTGTTTATGGAACCTTAGAAATTAAATTAACATTTGAATAAATGAAATTTTTATTATTAATCTTGAGAAATCATAGACTTTAATAAGTAATGACTTTATGAAAATATTATATGTTCATAAAATATTTTTTAATCTTATTTATTTTTAAATAAATTAAATAGTTTTACAAAATTTATTTATTTTTTTTTTAATTTAAGTAATTTAATTTTAAAATAATTAATTCAATTTTAATTTTTAATTTAATTAAGTTAATCGTATTTTTAAGTTAATTAATTTAATTGTAATTTAATTTAATTAAAATGTAATTATTTTTAAGTTATGATAAAACTTTTTTTTTTAAATTCTTATCATTATCTTAAAAATATATTTTTTTTTATATATTGTATACAGCAATACATTAAACATGCCTGTTGTTTTTTGATATTCAGGAATGGAAAACAAAAATTTATTTAAAAAATGACATTATAATATATTCTAAGTTTAAAATATATTGTTTAATTTAAATTATTAAAATGCAAAACATCATAAAAGAATAATTAAATTTGGTTTTACTAGCATTATTCAACATTTTAAATTCTGATTAAATTCTATAAAATACTTCACTACCTACTCTCTTGACAAACTGATAGTCAACTTCTGTGCAAGGCATTCCGCCATTCAACAAAGAAAAGGGCAATAATTTATTGCGTCATTGTTTTCTAGCAATCCTCTGTTTCTAAGCAACGCTAAAAAAGTAATGTGAGATATATATGTATAGTTCAGAAAAAATTCAAATATTCTCAATCGTTAAAATAGTTACAAAAATCTATCACTTCTTGAATCTACAGGTGCATTTCACCTTCAAGTCGACCTTCAACACTTCCCATTTATATGGCCAAAGAAGACCAGGTGTGAAACTTTTAATTCAGTTCTCCACCATGGTCTTCTAATTATTGTGCTTTTTATGATACACTTATTGCTCTAGGTCTATTATTGCTCTTTGTACAAAGACTCCTTCAGTATTGCTATTTCTAGCATTAAAGGCAGCTAGATCTAGAATATCTTACAATGGAATTTTTCCATCAGGTCCTGTATCATTGTTAAGACATTCCTATATCATATAGTACATCAGCAGAGAAATCTCTTCGTTAATTACACTTTACCATTTAATAGTCAATCACGTACTTTGAACTATGTGTAGACTGCACATATTTTTATTTTTCCAAGTACAGTTATTATTGCTTTCGAATGATCATTTGATTTGGTATTGTAAAGAACAAAATGAGTTATTTGTCCTTTGAAATATTATTGCTGCTTTTATGAATAGAGTATATAGTAAACAAAATATATGATTCTTCTAGAACTTTTTATAAATCCGAAAAGCTTTCGTTGAAATTCAATGAAGTATTTCGATTTACTTTTACTTACATGTCTACTGAAAAAAATAAATATTCTGAAAGACTACTATTAACATAAAATTGATTAAGTACATAAATCACATAATAGTGTTACTGCATCGTATAGAAAATAAATATTATAAAATCAGAAATACAAAAAGGGGGTATGAATACAATTTATATTTACAAGTACATACAAATCGTGGTAAATATATTTTTGACATAATAATTTTCAATGAAAGTGTAGCTTGTAAGCACAATACAGTTACAATATAAGTTTCACTGACATATACAGTTTGGTTTACAATGCTGAATTTCATACATAAATTATTTTAAGTGAAAATTTTGTGAAGTAAAAATAAATTAGATTGTAGCAATATGGATCATCATTTCTTAAAAAAATTAATTATTTTCTAATTATCATTTTGGATTCTTTGTTATACAGAATTGCAAATTTCATTTTCCATTAAAATTAAAATAACACAGGAAAAATCATAATAATAAAAATAATATTTCATTTTTAAAATAAATTTATTTATAATTTAATAAAATTTATTTATTTTAAAAATTTTAATATTAAACATTCATTAGTGATTAACTATGACACAACTTTTTTTTTGAGGATTATGAAAAACTAAATCATTAATGGTTTAAAATATTTTTAATTTTAAATAATTTTTCTAGTCTATAACTTTATATCATAGATAAACATCAATAAAATAATTTTACATATTTGTAAAAAATAAAATAACATGTTCTATCTAAACTAATTTAAAAATGGTAAATGAATACACTTTTAAATATATATATATTATAGTTTATTTTGACAAAATAAATATATTAACTTTTAAAATATAGAAAATTAGTTCATCATAAAATATACTATAGAAATAGTGTAATAACTTAAAAATAAATATTTTTCTACATTACTAAACAAAAACATAAATTCAAATTACAACTTTTAGAAACTTATACAAACGCACATACAAATATATAACCAAATATAAAAACGACTAGATTATACATTGAAAACAATCAGAATAAAATATAAAAATATTCAATTATTATCATATTCAAAATATTCATAACAAAATATAAAAAGGACTAGATTGTACACTGAAATCAATCCATTGAGCCTTTACAAAAGAATTCACAAACTATGTAGTTCAGGTCACTGTATAATATATACAAACATAATACAAGAAATAAAAATATTTTTTATATAAGACTTGAAGGTAATATTTGGTATGTATGATACTGGAAGTATAATTCCAAGTTTATACACCTGGCTTGAAAGTTATTGCTTAAAATGCCCGGCACTATTTTCTTTTTCAAGATTTTAATAAGTTATTAATAAACTACTCACTAAGCACTTCCACTGTTATCGCAAGTATATTAGAATAGTACATGGGCATTGTGGGATGAAAAGTTATTAGGTAAATTATTTAAATAAATAAAAAAAGAAAATTATATTTCAAAAATTTAGTTTCAGTTTGTTTTTGATTATTAATTTCCTTTCCTTTTATCTTAATGTTAATTTTATACATATTTCTTTAATGAAAGTGAATTTTTTTTTAATTTATTACTAATTAAAATTACGGTTTCAAATATTGTATTATTAAAATAAATTTATTTATAATTTTTATAAATTTATTTAATTTAAAAATTTATTAATTTAAAAAAAAAATAATAAAACATTAATAATAAGTTGTCGTATCGTGTAATCGTGTATTTACACGAGTCTATAAAAATCGATTAATCTTATTAATAATCGATTAATCTTCAATTATCGATTCTAATATAAAATATTATTATCGTTTCAATAATTTCTAATGTAATTTCTAAAAAAAAAAATTTTTTTTTTTGAACAGAAAAACACAAATTTAGAAATATGGATAATTTATATACAAAAAGGTAGCATTTAGTTTACAATAAATATTAAAATAAATATATTAAAAGGTTTTCATCCCTAAATTCCCAAAAAACATTCTTATTAAAATACACTGTAAACAATCTTTTTACAATGCACAACAATTATTTACAAAGTTTACAATCCTCATCACTTAGCAGTGAAACATTACAAAAATTGTTTCATAAATTAAACATTCAGAAATCGTTTATCTACCAAAATGAAAAATAAATAAAATTTATGACTAGAGGTATAACTAAAGGTTTTAATCTTATTATCAACACTTTTGAAAATAATAATAATAACATCAGTAAACATCGCCACAAAATATATTTCTAAATTCCAAATTTAAATTAGTTTTAACGATTTGCTTTTACAATTTTAATATATATATATATATATATTTTTTTTATTTAAATAAAATAAAATAAATTTGCATAATTCGATCCATTTATAATAAAACAAAAAAAAAAGCTGCAATAAAATAGTATTCTTTTATCAGTTAATATAAGTTTGTTAATATTTTTTCATTAAAATAAATATTATTTATTTCTGTTTAAATTATTAAAATATATATTTTAAATCCAAATTTACCAAAAAAAAAAAAAAAAAAACACATACTTTTGTATTTCTAAATTAATTCAAATAAAAATTTTAAACTTTAAGATCTTGAATGGATACCATACATTAGATATGCAATGAATATCAACCATTTATCTATCATTTAAAGAAGCATAGATGCATTTTTCACTAATTTTCCCAAAGCATTTGTTTAATTATTAATGTACCATAATAAGTTTCTATGTTGTAGAAAATGCACTTAAAATAATAGTTTTTAATGTAACCCATGAAAGCAATCTATTTCTTGCATTTCTATAGATTTCATTCTTGGGTTCTTTTTTACGTAAAGTATCTATACTGAATATGAATAGTATCTTGAAGCATAATTTGCAAATATATCGAATAAAATAAGTTATACTTTCGTTGTGGCTGTACAGCAGAGTCAAAGTTATACTCAGTAGTAACTGTTGATTCACAGAGCAGTAACAGTTGCACGTTAAAGGTCTGTAGGCACTGCATCAGTTATGTTCAGGCGCTTTATGTGAACTATAAAAACGCCAACGAATTAATATATATATACATATACATATATATATTTCTTTATTGCTTATGTAATATTATCACATTATGCAATTATCTTTAACAATACCGCAATTGAATGTGACATTCATTGCAGGGTATAAGAAAGTCCTTTCATCCTTTTTACACTACGTTCTCGTAAAATAACTATATTTTATTAAATTGGTTATGAAATATTATTTGTTACTCACATATATGTTTATAGTAATGGTATTTATAATTAAGCTGATTTACTTATGGCACAGTGAATTCGGTTGTTACTTAAAAATATTTTACATATTATATTATATATTTACTCTTTTCATTGCAATCATAAGACCTAAACATAAATGATAATTTTTTTTTTTTGTAATGTGGTGTTTATATATTAAAGAAATTTTCAGGGTTTGAATGTTATTAAGATACTCCTTGTAAGTATTTATAAAATAACTTTCATGTATTAATCTGGATTATTAAGCAAATGTTTTCGAAATAATTTTTAAGTTTATGGTTAAAATGATAATTTTTTTTATGATTGTCGAATTGTATAAATAACGTACTAAGACAATATTACTTCAAAATTATTCTCACAACTTGAAGTTAACTAGAATTCAATAAATTAATAAAGTACGACAATTATTGACTATCTTTTATGTAAACAATGTCAATAATACGTAATTATTGACGATCTTTTATGTAAACAATGTCAATTTTTTATGTCAATAATACGTAATTATTGACGATCTTTTATGTAAACAATGTCAATTTTTTATGTCAATAATACGTACTATTGATCTTTTATAAACAATGTCAATTTTTATGTCAATAATACGTAATTAGTGACGATCTTTTATGTAAACAATGTCAATTTTTATGTCAAAAATACGTAATTATTGACGATATTTTATGTAAGCAATCACACAGTACCATGCCTTTTAAAATATACCCAGAATGAATACTCATTCAAAAGTTCTTTGACTCATAAATACTATCACGTCAAAGTTTATCAACTAAATTAGCGAAAATTGTGCATTGTCGCCAAAGATTTGCAATCAAGGTGTTTGAGTTGTTCCGATTTCCATTAGATCGGACGAATTGTCACTGTTTTCGAATACGAGTTGACAGGTATTCGAATCATCTTCATTATTCGAGTCTTTAGAACCCTCCTTTGAAACAGGAAGATTCGTAGTGCTTATTGAGGTAGGACTTCAATGCAAACGATTTGTTGCACCGAGTACAAGCGTAGTGCTTAAAGGCCGAATGGGTCTGCATGTGGGCTCTCAAGTTCGATCTATCTGCGAAGGCTTTCCCACAATGTGCACACCCAAAAGGCTTTTCGCCAGTGTGCGAGCGCATGTGGCCTACAGTAGCCAAGGCCTGGAAAAGCTTTTGCCGCATACCGCACACTTATGGTTGAGATTATGTGTGAGGAGATGCATGGCCAGTGCTGGCATGCTAACGTACACTTTGCCACATGTGTCGCATTTCTTAGCCTGCTGAGAATCGGGACTGCGATGTGTCTGCTTATGTCTCGACAGGTTGGACGATGTGGCATAGTGTTTGCCGCATTCACCACATGTGTATCTGGGCCGGTCTGCAAGCGGCACATTGGTCGCAGCAGCGCTGCTGTCTTCCTTCTTAGGATTCTTCCTCCTTCTTGACCTTCCATCCGTTATGAAGAAGGCTTCATAGGTGTACCCCACTGTCACGCTGTTGGGTGTCGAAGATGTGGGTGGGGTGCCGCTTTCATTCGAGTCCTATGTCCTTGTATATGAAATGGGGTGTGGTCACGGATCTGACGTCGTCGCTGCTGACGTCGCTAGCGCTGGCGTCGCTAAGGCTTCCTGAAGGACTGGGACCTGATCTCTCGAGAGTGATGACGTGGTGTTTGGATGTCTCGTCCTCGGGGTGGTCGGCTGGATCGTCGTCTTGATTTCAATATCCCCGACGATTTCGTCTCCCACCACTTTGTCAATGTAAACATAGTCTCGGGATGTTTCAGGGAAGATAAATCGTACACATATCCTAGAAAAAAAAATATATAATTCTAATTATTCTGCTTATTTTATTATATAATTTTTATTTTTTATTTTTATATCATTAATTTGTTTTTAAAATGTAGTATAATATATAAAATATTAATGTGTTATAACAATATATTTACTGCCAAATAGTTTTATACAGCCTGAAACTTTTGTGGTAATCACATATATAATAATTATATTTAATAATATCATTATATCAAATAATCGTATTCTAATGTTGACTTAAACTTCATTGTATTTAAAAATAAAATAATCACATTTAATTCAATTTTTAAAAAAAAATTCTAATTTTTTATTATTTTAAAAGATATTAATTGGACATTTTAAACTAGATGAAAATAATTATTAAAAAAAATTGCATTAAATGATTACTTCTTTTTTTTGTAGATTTATAAGGCGTTATATAAAACCAATATGCATTTTAAATATATATATTCGTTTCAATTTAATTTAACGAAAGTGTTCTCTCAGTATAACATTGAATAACTATTATATTAATAAATATTTATTAAATATTAAAAGTTCGAATTTTTTTAATATTTAAAAATTATATGGTAAAAGGAAAGTTATTTTTAACTCATTTGTTGGATAGTATTAATTATATAAAATTAATTGTTATGTTTTATCTTCAAGCCGACTTTATAGTAATTTCTATCAATAAAGGAATGCATTTTATATATTCTATTTTAGATGTCCCCATGAGAACATTTATATTTTAACTCATTCTTTACTACAGTGGGATATATGTAGAAAATGCAACGTTTTACCACAGGAGAACTGTTATGCATCACATTGCGCTATTACAGTTTTTAATGAACGTCTTTAAAATTAGCATTCGGGGTTTACATATTCTCTACCTTCTTTCTTGGACCCAGTATGGAGAGAAATTCTGCCCAATAGATTTATCACACCCATTTACACATTAGACATAGAAGCAAATTAGACAAATTAGGCACAAAAAGTACCTTTGCAATCCATTTTATATTATGTTAATAATTCTAGTTGAAATCAGATGTTTTAGTATCCAAATATAATCTTTATTATAACTAAAATATTTATTTCTATAAAACTGATAATTTACTTTTAAAAATCAATTTACAAATTTAAGTTTTTCTTAACATCGATAAATCACATGTTTTAATACAACTCAGCAAAATATAAACTTAAGTGATTTCTCTATCAGCGATGAATGTTTTATATGTCTTCATCTATTTGAGTGTTTGTACTGGAGTAACTTCAGTTTTAAGACGCTTTTAAGCAGGTGTGTGTCCTTTCCTGTTGATTAAACTTTTCGAACAAGTTTTATGCTTGTTTTAGGTCCTGTTTTATAATCCACGAAGTTCTTATATCGCTGAATTCAAAATAAATCTCAGCACTATTTGAAAAGAAATGGAAGAATAAGCCATGTTTTTAATTTCTTTTAAGTATATATTATTATCATGTAACCAGTTGTTCTAGAACATTTTGGTTTGCGACCCTCTATTTAAAAATTTCTAGGCACCCCTACCATTGTTTCAATATCATTGTATGAAGTTGGTAAATAAGTGTAATAAATCATCTTTGAAAAATATGTTCAAATAATCATAATAACCACAAAATAAATAAAAATTATTGCCACACTTATAGCATTGTAAAAATCTTGTTAAGAAATAAAAACAATATTTATTTTTACATAAAAACAAGTAATATAAAAAAAAAAAAAAATTTAAAGTCAATTCCTACATTTTTTTCGCTACATTGCAGAAAGTTTTTATAAATAATTTTCATTCATTTTTTAAATTTACTTGGCGCCATCTATTGGTAGATATTTGCAACATGAAACTAAAAGAACTAAAATTAATTAATTAAATTTAATTACTGAATTAATATTTGAAAAACTGTATTAACATCAAGTGTCATCCACTACAAGTTAAAAAATGTATTTGAACTTGAGTGGATGAATAAAAAAAGTATTTTATGAACGATTGAAAATTTGAGCAAGATATATATAGGGAGAGTGTCAACTAATAGAAGGAATTGAATAAAAATAAAAAGGAGCAATTTTCTGAACTTTTCGTGAACTCATATTAAGTGTTCGGAACCTCAATGTGAAAATCTTTGATATTATCTAAGGATTTTCCTATTACTTTAATATAAATATGAAAAACGAAATTTTTATAAAATTACAAAATATTAAAAAAATTGAAAGAAATAATGTTTTTTTTTATTAATAAAAAAATAAACACAATTATTTTCACTTTATATTCACATTTTTAATTGTTAGAGCAACAAATTATGTTATGTTTTAAATACACATATTATATCTTAGTTTGAATTTTTTTAAACCTTAAAACGTAATTTGATTTCCTTATCAGTGGTTAAGATAAAATATTAAACAAAATTAGTTATTTAATTTAACTAAAATTTAATAAAAAATGTATTTTCCAATTTTTTGGGTTTGGTTACATAATTTGAGATTTTTTTCATGAGAGAAATGTTATAGTAGTTGTACATCACATTATAGCTTCGAAAGGAATATCGAATAAATAAGACAAAAAAAATATTGAAATCAATGTAAATAATATTTATCAGTCATTGCGCTTTAAATATCCTTCCTATGCAGTAAATTTAATCATGAAGCCAATAATGTATACTTTGAAACGGTGCTTAAATTTTTGTTTCTTGTTTATGTTGTAAAAAGAATAAACTTCAAATTTTGTATACATGGCATTATAAATTTACTCGTTTATTATTATAAATCACAACTATTAAAACGAATCATTTCAAATCTAATGAAACTAAATTTCCTCCTTTTGCAACTGGATAGTTAAAACACCATCACAATGCGTTATATTTAATTGCTGCTTGATTTAAAAAATTCTTCTAAGCATAAATAATAAACTCATTACAATATTATTTTTATATTGTAATTTACTGCTCATATATTGAAAGTAATAAAAGCGAATCATTTTAACAGAAAATATAGTATATATTATGACCGTTAATGTGATAAAAAAGTCCATAATAATTGCATATATCAATTTCTACTAAATTAAGAATATATATAATATATAAATTTGTAAAACAGCCAAGAAATACCTAATCTAATATCAAATTTAAATATGCTTTCCTGTGAAACAAATCATCATTTAAATGGTGTGAATATTTAACTACATTAAAAATTTGTAATCATTTGGTTTTAATGCCAGAACATAACATCATGAGAAAGTTACAAATTAAAAAAAAAAAGTATATATTTGCAATTTTTAAACAAATCTGTAACATTCTCCTTATGTAATGTTCTTCCATTAAAATCAAATGATAATAAATTCTAATATAGTTAAATATTCACACCATTTAAGTGATGATTAGTTTCATGGGACTATATACTTCAATTTGGTAGATTAGGTATTCCTTTGTCTATTTTACAACAAATTTTCTTTAAAATAACTTATATAATTTATTACTTATTTATTAATACGAATTGCTGCCATTAAAATGGAATCATTGCAAAAATCTAATATAAATCCTCTATTATCACCGTATATAAGATCATTATTTGCACGATAACGCATTCTTTTAGTTTGGTACATCATAAAATATTTCTTGTTTATTTCATAAATATCTTAAAAATATTTTATATCTCTTTGTAATATAGTATAATGTAACAGGCTGCCATTAAAATCGAATCATGTGAAATCTAATATAATATGTATTCTGATCGTTAATGTCATATTTTATAATAATTGCATCTATCACTTTCAACTAAATAAAGTATCTCCTGTCTTCTTTACAGGAAATCTCTTTAATATATTTATATATATAAATTGTATAATTAATATATATATATATATATATATATATATATAAATTATATATATATATATATATATACAAATTATATATATATATATACATATATATATATATGCAAATTATATATATATACACATATATATATACATAATTTGTTGTGTTCGGAATTTCGTCTAAATTTCTAACATAACACCAAATTGAAATATGTAATCCATAACATTAATCACCGCTTAAATGATGTGAATAATGATCCATAGTAGAATTTGTAATCAATTAATTTATATGGCAGAACATTACATTATGAGAAAGTTACAAAAAAAAAAGTAAAGCATTATTATATTATCTCATCACATTATGAGTAACTTTCTCATAATGTAACATTCTGACATTCAAATCAATTGATTAAAAATTCTAATATAGATCATTATTTATACCATTTAAGTGACGATTAATTTCTTGGGAATACATACTGAAATTTAGTGTTAGTTTAGGTATTTCTTGCTTATTTTACAATAAATTTTTTTAAAATAATTCTAAATAAATTGCTTTGCTATTTATTTATTAACACGAATTGCTTCAATTTTTAAATTCAAATCACTTCAAAATATCTAATCTAAGCCTTTGTAATTTTCATTGCTATTAATGGGCAGCCATTAAAACCGATATATAAGATTATTTATTATATTCCACGATAATTCATACTTCAATTTGGGACATTATAAAAAATATTTCTTGTCTATTTTACAATCTATTTAAAATATTTTATATCCCTTTGTAATTTTTCAGATATTTATTAATGTAATGGGCAGCCATTAAAAACCGAATCACTGCAAAATCTAATGTAATTTTATATTATCACCTTGTCTATATAAGAATCATTTGGTTATTTTTATTAATACGGATTGTTACCATGTACATCGATTTGTATACTTCAAATTGGTATTGTATAAAATATTTCTTGTCTATTTTACAAATCTCTTTAAAATATTTTATATCCCTTTGTAATTTCTTACTTATTTATTAATGTAATGGAGGGCCATTAAAACCGAATCATTGCAAAATTTAATGTAGTTAAATAAATATCAATCCCTTTAAAAACCTCTCTGTCCTTCCATCTCCATTTTAAGTGATGATTAGTTTCATAGTAAAACATACTTCAATTTTATATTAGGTTAGATATTTCTTGTCTATTTTACAATATATTTCTTTAAAATAACTTCTACATAATTTGTTAATTATTTATTAATACGGATTGTTACCATTAAAATCGAATCATTGCAAAAATCTAGTATAATCCAATATTATCACTATATAAGATCATTATTTGCACGATGATACATACTTCAATTTGAAACCATTATTTAATATGTCTTGTCTATTTTACAAATCTCTTTAAAATATTTTATATCCCTTTGTAATTTCTTACTTATTTATTAATGTAATGGGAGGCCATTAAAATCGAATCATTGCAAAATTTAATGTAGTTAAATAAATATTAATCCCTTTAAAGACCCTCTCTGTCCCTTCCATCTCCATTTTGGTGATGATTAGTTTCATGGTAAAACATACTTCAATTTTATATTAGGTTAGATATTTCTTGTCTATTTTACAATATATTTCTTTAAAATAACGTACCTAATTTGTTAATTATTTATTAATACGGATTGTTACCATTAAAATCGAATCATTGCAAAAATCTAATATAATCCTATATTATCACCGTATATAAGATCATTATTTGCACGATAATACATACTTCAATTGCTACATTATTTAATATGTCTTGTCTATTTTACAAATCTCTTTAAAATATTTTTTATCCCTTTGTAATTTCTTACTTATTTATTAATGTAATGGGCCACCATTAAAATCGAATCATTGCAAAATCTAATATAAGAAAATATTATCCTCATATATACGATAATGATTTACGCGATAATGCATACTTCAATTTGATACATTATAAAATATTTCTTATCTATTTTATAAATCTCTTTAAAATATTTTATATCCCTTTGTAATTTCTTACTTATTTATTAATGTAACGGGCCACCATTTAAATCGAATCATTGCAAAATCTAATATAATCCAATAAGATCTCCATTTGAACGATAATGCATGCTTCAATTTTGGTCCATTATAAAAAATATTTCTTGTCTATTTTACAAATCTCTTTAAAATATTTTATATCCTTTTATAATTTCTTACTTATTTATTAATGTAATGGAGGGGCCATTAAAATCGAATCATTGCAAAATCTAATGTAGTTAAATAAATATCAATCCTTTAAAGACCCTCTGTGTCCCTCCCATCTCCATTTAGATGCTATGCAACATATTTCGTTAACAGACCATCCCGACTGCTATTGACACTGAATTATTACCCCGCATAGGGAGGAAACCGGCCATACGTCATCTAAGCATCAATTTCGAAAATGACGGGTTAAAATATTCAAACCCCTAGCCTTGATTATCAGGCAAATGCTTCCCCTCTCATGGCCTGCACACATACACACACACACACAATAAAAAAAAAAATTAGCCTCAGCGTATACGTAGAGTATAGCTCCATCACCTAAATGGCCGATTATTATCCAATTATTATGCAGTCCGTGCAGTGCTATATTAATCACAGCGCTGCTCCGTACATGTGCGAAAGAGCTTGTCGAATTAATAGCTCTCCTTCTCTTGCATGTTGCGACGAAAACCCTTTACGCTTCGATTCCTGTAGCAGGTTTCGTAGTTACTGTATGCACCAGTTCGCCATCAAACATTGGTCCGTTCCACTAATACATACTTCAGAGTGTGTGATGGCATTGTGTGTAGGGATAATCTTTTTTGTTGGTGCAAAGGACTGTAATGATTCATTGTCTTTTTGATAGCTGGTGTGTTTTTACATCCATAAAATATTTGAGTAATGCATCCATTTTTAGTGATAGTACATTACGTGTAAAATTAACGGTGAAACATATACTTTGTAGTCGTTTCGAATGGTTTCAGAGTAAGGTTAGTTTTTGGTTAATTTAAAAATGTTTCTATTTTTCGTATTTCTTTTGGTTCGTTAAAAGTGGGTGATTTGTTTGGTAATTTTGTTTTGTTTGCAAAAAGATAATTAGATAAATTTTATTCGGCATGTGCCTACTTATATTTTTTTTAATTCACAAAAGAGGCAATCTTTAGTTGTACCAGGAATTAACATAATTTTTTTTTATTATAAGATAAATATTAAGTTCTTCTGGATCTATTCGTATACTAAAATGTAAGCCTATTTTGAAAATTACATTGAAATCGATTGTTTTTCTGTAGACAATTTTGAAAGAAAGTATTTTAAATTTAGTTTTTTAAAAACAGCAACAAAACAGAGTTTTTGTCAAATCAAAAATTACCATTTTAAATTAACTTAAAGATATGAAAGATTTTTTTAACTCACATAAGTTACCTAACCTATCAATCATATAACCGATCTCTCAAACATATATCACGAACAAACCATGCATATAATGATAGATTAAAATGAAAAAATTATATGTCAAGATTTATTAATTAAATACTGTATTGTAATGGAAATGCGAATTTATTCAGAAAAAATAATACATAACACCTAAAAAATGAGATTCTAATAATACTTTTGATCAGTCATACTGTATGCTTTAATTTTTTGTAAAAATCACTCTTCACATAACACATTTATTTTCTGCAATAAAATAATCTTTTGCACTTTTAATTAACAATTTCTTAAGTAACTCTAAAAATTCTTACGGTAAATTTAAGGGTATAAAATGATATTATTCGAAGAGCTTTCAACAGATTGACAAGCATTAAATTCATTATACAATGAAAATTATTCAAAATGTAATTGTTTTCGTAAATGGTCGACTAGATACCCTCACAAATTCTTTAGTAATCATAAATTTTTCATTTAAACTTAAAGCTACCTTTTTTTCTTCATTTTAAAATAAACATGCCTGTGTAAATATACTCAATTTTTAAATAAACAAACTTTTATTAATGTGTTCAGCAATAAAATGCATTTTTATGTTAATTATTAATCTATAACATAACATAAATAATCTATATTAATATATCTATTTTATCAAGAAAAGAAGAAAATGGTTAAGAAAAAAAATTCTTATACATAACAGAACAATCATATTCAATACAAAAGTAATAATAAATAGTAAAAAATATACAAATTAGTAATTAGGCAGGTATATAATATAATTTTATGATATTTAAAGAAATAAATCCATAAATTTAGTAATTATTTGTTTTCCTTGTGCATAATAAATCCTTATAAACTCTTTTATGAATTGCAATACGGGCCATCCATATCGAAAGCAGTGCTAACCAAAAGATACAGCCGTCAGTATTCATTGTTATTATTATTTTCGAATACTGCGTATTTCGATTAGAGGTCATTCACCACTATAAAGATAAATGTTTCCATTATGTCTTGTTGCAGATTCAGCATTACATGAGGCATTGCTTACCATACAGTGTCTGCTGCACTGAAACTAGATTTTTCCTTTATTATTTTGAATGAACAACCCGAGGGGTAACATATATGAGCCTTGTACTTTGCAGCCAATCTTTTGAATCCAACAAAATATATTTCACCCGTAGATTTATAGAGCTTATCTCCATTTAGACATGATAATATAACTTTTAGGTTTAATTTGGCCTATCGAACTTCAAACACATATCGTTTAGCTCGCAAACGCAACAATTCTACCGCAAAGTTTCGGTGAAAAATAACTTTTCACTAATCATGATATCTAAAAATTCAATCATGTGAATACCATTAGGTATTCACATGATTGAATAATTTTCCTTTAAAACCATTCTTTTTATGAAATGTTTCCATCATTAACGTTTATAAACAAGCGTTTTATTCTTAAGGTTTTGATTAAATAAAACAAATCATGTTAAAAAATACTTTTGTGAACTTCGTTTTCTGAAATTGAAACTTTCCCATGCATGATTTACATAGCAGCAAATTTCTATGACATTTTTTTCCATTTTTAATTTTTTTATTATAACTTTTTTCAAAAGTAGACTGATTAATATTTAATAATAATAATTAATATTTGAAAAGTACGCAATAAAGACTAATTAATGGTAATAATTTAAAGTGCACTAAAAATACTTGCTTCTCTTATTACTAAAATTTACACACTTCGTAGTAGAAATGTATCGAGAAGAATTCATATCAGCTAAATTTTATCAAAAAAATATTTTAATTTAATATAATTTCCTGGGGAATATCTAATATCTATTACAAAACTGACTGATTTTTTTAAAGATCAATCAACAATGTATTAAAAATATTTATATGTTTCAGAAACATTACATTAACATTAAATCATTACTTGTTGTGAATTCTTATATGCTGTAAATATGATTTATAAAAATAAAAGTAATACAATTTTCAGAATCTTATTTTATTACTTTATTGGGTAATAATAAATCATTATTGTTGTATTTGCCAGTATTTAAAAATTTTGTACATTTACATACATCCATTTATATTTTACATCATCTTTTACATTTTATATATAATGTAAAAGATGATTTTTAAATAAAATTTTACTTATATTTCTGTAGGAGATTAAAGCTGTTATAATATATGAAAGTACATATAAAAAGGCATCATTTTATTCATGCTATGAATAAAAGAATATGTTTTTTTTTTGTTTTATAAAAATTATTCATATTATATACATTGAGATATATTAATAAACAAAAGTAGATATAAATTTCAACCCACATAAATGAAGGTTGTATAATTTCACCTTGATATGAAAAATAATATACAGTATAAGTTAATTGGTTTCATAGGCTGAATTATTATTCCAGCGTTTTAATCTTATAAATTATCTTAAAACAAACTTAGATATGTATTTAAAATGGATAATATTTTTTAATAATATTTTTTTCAAACATGAAAAGAAAATTTAATATGTTAAGAACATCAGTTATTAATCATTATTAAATGTTACATTTTTCTTCTGAACATCAGAAATATTTAATTCATTCTAAAAGCATTTAATATTTTTTGTTTTTAGTTATCTGCTTTATAGAGGTAGAAAATAGTTAAGTAAATGTTTATCCATAAACCAATTATTTGTAGAGATGAGAATATTCTTTTTTATTCTTCATTTACTTTTCTTAAAAACAAAGCTAATGCATCATTTATCATTTAAGTAAATACAGTTTAAGTTAAAGCAGTATTTTAATAAGATGAATAAATCTTTTAATCCATAGAAATTTAATTTTCTGGGAATTGTAACTGCTTTTAGTACATGAATTGGCTTTAAAGATATTAAATATTTTACAAAGAATTCATTTAATATCTTAAATTTTCTGAAATTTTCTATAGTTAGTATTGTTAGAAATAACCAAAACAATTGAAAATAATTTTTGCTTGATATTTGAAAAAGTAATGTTTGAAAATTATATTCTAGACCAGAATAAAATTCATTGCAAATAAAAAGGATTTTATTTATCCATCATTGTTAATCTCTTGTTTTATTTTAATCTATTTAATTGAATTTATCATATTAGAGAGAAAAACTAATTTTATTGAGTTACAAATGTATTTATTTTGTAATGATTTTTTGGGAAAATTTAATTAGCCATATGTAGATGTTGTCTGAATTTTAATTGACACAAATTATGCACGTTTATTTAAAAGAATATTCTAATAAAATGTGTTTTGATAAAAATATTTATTAAAAATTCCATTAAAAAAATCCACATTAATTAATTTATTAAAAAATCCAACCTCTTAACTAAAATTGCTTTTAAAATTAAGCTAGAGTGTGTAAGCCACTATCTAAAAATATGAATACTGAATTTACCGAAATTTCAAAATAAAATGATGTAAAATAACCATGTTATATTTGTTAAAAATGTAAACAATCAGCGCATACAGTATAAATTAATTCATATCTAATTCATCGTTACTAATTAATGATGAAATCTGTAAATATTAATTTTTGCTGTATATATAGTTTTCTTATATGCGTTACGACATTGCTGAATACCATCTGAAATGGGTTTTTGCAAATGTAATGAATATTCACTTAAATATTTATTGTTCAATTGTTTAGTGAAAAAAATTATCTGACATCTCAATAAATTTATTCATAATTATACATATATAATTTTATCTTACGTTTGTTAAACAAATATTATAATCTTTAAAATTATTTTAAAATTACTGTTTAAATTAATTGTTAAAAAATTATTCTAACTATTAAGGTATTTTGACATAAAACTCTTTTTATTGTGTATTGGTGAACTATAACATATGTAATAGAAAAATTTGACTATGTTCCAAATAACGTCATAAACTCGATAGTGTGGTTTCATCATAAATATTACAAAATATCTTTGGAATTAAAGTTTAATGGCTTCAAAATTGAAAAAAAAATTTTATTTCTATTATTTCTAATTCGTGTTCAATTATCTCAAATGTAATTTACATAATGTATAATAAAAGTTTATAAATACTGTTTCCTACTTACGCAAATCGTTAATACAAAACTTTTGCCTATTTTGAAATCCTATTTTGTTTTTATAGAATATTCAGTTTTATTTGAAAATTTAAATTTATTTAAACAAAGATTTTTTTTTTAATAAAAAAGCATTATCAAATAGGTAGCAACATATTTCATTTTCTTTTATTTTACTCGGGATGTTATTTCTCTTGTAAATTTTTCAAAATATATATTAAAGAAATAGTACTTCGCAAATGAAATTCTATTTAGTTCATTTTACCATTTAAAGAAATTGTTAAGTTTCTTTCTTTGTTTAATAAAAGTATCTAATCACTATTACAATTACATAAAAACTTTTAGTTATTAAAGAGCTAGAAAAATATATCTTGCATATGTTTCTATAAGTAACAAATACAAATACTGATGATAAATAACTAGAATTCGATCATTTTATACATATCAGGCTTTAAGGGAATTTTAGAAATCCAAATTCATGTATGCAAAAATACTAATATTAATGTTGATTTTGGAGCAATATTTCAAAACTAAAATGCTGGGAATTTAAAGGTCGGTGATTTAAAAATAAAATGCTAAATTTTGTTATTGCCTATTTTCTGCTTAAAGAATGTATTAAAAAGAGAAAAAAGTTTATTTAGTTGAAAAATATAACATGATGCTTCAAATATATAATAGTTAAAAATTTAAAATTATACAATTATATCTAAATAATTGTTAATATGCAACCAACCAACTATTGTTATAAATATTATGCTTACAACAAGATTGAGTACTTTTAAAAAAATATTTTAAAAGATTTTATATTTATGAAACATAGGATGAATACATATTTTTTTAATTTTTAATCACAATTTTAAAAATAATGCACATCAATTACATTTAATTTAGTTTTTCAAATTTTATATTACTTTTTAAATGAAATAGTATAAACAGGTTATAATTAAAATATCAAAATTTAATAACAATATATATTACATTATTTATAAAAAAATTGCATCGAATTTTCTTGAATTATAATAATTAAATCCAATTAAAATCTCTCATAATTTATTTAGAAAAACAAGTCATTACCGAAATACTGAAATTATCTCTTACTTAAACAAAACCAACGTCATATTACAAATTAAGTAATAGCTATACAAATGCTGTTAAAAGTTTTTATTTATTTAGATCTAAAATTTGGAAAAAAATGTAAGCATATTTCTTTTTTCCATTCGAAATCTAAAAGAAGTTTTTCAAGATTTTACTACTTTCTTATCCAGCTGTCTTTGATTGCCATTCTACATTAAAATTTATTTCATATAATTTCTGTCTGTTTAAAAAAATTCTTTAATAACTATACAATTTCCACAGTTATTAAAGTAGTCTAATAACTGTAGAGTTTTTACAGTCTGTAGTCTATTTAAAAAAGTAGATAACTATAACAATAACTATACAGCTTTTCCAAAGTCTGTAGTTTATTTAAAAAATGTAGACTACAGACTGTGGAAAAACTGTATAGTTATTTTTTATCATTCATTTTTTTTTGCGTTGCTAAGCATTCATACCAACCAATAGAAATTGAGAAAACAATGTGCACTAAAGCATGGGCACATTACATTATTCAAGGACCTTTATATCGATTAATCGTCTGCGATTCCTCAGTGACATCCCACAATTAGATGGTAATTACGAGAATTGAATCCTTCCTTGTATTTAACGCATCAGAAATCAATCACTTGTCCATTTAGTGGTTACCGATTCAATTAATACGTCGCCCAGGACATCCAAGGCACAAAAAAAAAAATATATATGGCCAGTGCAAAAAAAAAAAAAAAAAAAATTAGATGGAAGACTGACCTCTTCATGGATTCGTCTGGTCCATCAGTGTGGAATGCCTGCAGTCATTTTCTACAGGGACTGAACCGTTCGATAAGCGACCTTTGGCTTTCGCAATGGGCAACGCTTCAGTTGGCAAGCTCGTGTCCATCGCACGAAGCTTCACGCCTCAGTTGCCGCTTCTCTCTTGTTCTTCTATTTCGGGGAAGCTCACTGAGTTCATGCTTGGAGAGATTTATGGAGAATTTAGCTTAATGTAACAAGTTAACGGGCTCTTTTACCGATAAGTTTTAAGGAGGAAAAACTTGAAGCGGTATTGCACATAAAGATACGAGAGGAGGACTTCAAGTTGGCTGAAGAGCCATTCAATGTATTCCAACAATTGTACTCAAAACTCTTAGTATTTCATCATTGTAAACTAAAATATGTCAGTTCTATGAGGTAATGACATAAACTGAAAAGCTTAACTGTTAATACTGTAACAAATATGTACCATAAATTGCTGTTTTCTGAAAGAAGAGTTCTCTAAATATACTTTTATATATGGATAACAAGCACTTTGTTTTACATATATGTATGTGGTGATTTATAAAAAGAAGAAATCTTGGTTATACATACTAGCTATTTATGGTTTGTATGTATAGCCATATTAGTTATAGTCTTGTTAGTGATAGCTGGGTTATACATACTATAAAACTAGCATTTGTTAAGTTTGTATTAGTTAAGTAATTGTTAGTCATTGTTTATCCTTTGTGTTGAACTATTATAATTTTTATTGTATTAAACTATTATAATTTTTATTGTATTGTTGAGTAAACAACAATACTTTTTAAATATTATCAATATTTTTCTTTATTTTAAAGTAAAATTCTTTTAATATGCCACTTAAAAATACGTCAGTTGTATGAGGCAATGTTTTAAATTGGTACTCTTGACTGTTATTTTTACTATAACAAATGTGTACACTAAATTACTGTTTTCTGCAAGATTCCATGGAATACATTTTTTAATACGGCAAGAAAGACCTCATGTGAAAGTTGTACAACTATAGTGATTTTAAAAAAGAAGAAGAAAATACACACCATAAATGAAATCTTGGTTATAATAATTTGTATAGAAACTTGCATTTGTCAGTTTTTCATTTTTTACTATATTGTTAAGTTAACAATAATACTTTCTTTAAATACTAACAATATTCTTTTTTTATTTCAAATTAAAAAAATGTTTTAATTTGTAAGTTAAGATAATTCAGTTAAATGCGGTAATGCTTTAAATTGGTACTTTAACCTTTTCCTTTTCTGTAACAAATATGTACTATAAATTGTTGTTTTCTGAAATACTTTTTAATACGTTTTAATACGTTATTTTCACTTTTTAATACGTTAGAAAGCACTCAATATGAAAGTTGTACAAGTATTTGAATGGCAATTTAAAAAAAAAAATAAGAAAACAAACAACATAAAAGAAATCTTGGTATATTTATGTATATAGTAAACTATGAATTCTTTGTTGTAATAATTTGTATAAAAAACTATGATAAGTTTTAAGGAAAAAACTTGAAGCGGTATTGCACATAAAGATACGGAGAGGATGACTTCAAGTTGGCTGAAGAGCCAATGACTGTATTTCACCAATTATAATCAAAACTCTTAGTATTTAGTGTCATTGTACACTAAAATACGTCAGTTGTAAGAGATAATGCCATAAACTGAAACGCCTAACTGTTAATACTGTAGCAAAAATGTACCATAAATTACTGTTTTCGGAAAGAAGTTTTCTCTAAATATACTTTTATATATGTTAGCAAGTATTGTTGTACAAATATATATATATGGTGATTTATAAAAGAAGAAAAACATACAACATAAATGAAATTTTGGTTATATTGCATACTAACTAGTTATGGTTTGTGTGTATAACCATATTAATTATAGTCTTTTAGTTATAGCTGGGTTATACATACTTTAAAACTAGCATTTGTCAGTTTGTATTGTTATTGTTTGTCATTGCATTGCTATTACAATTTTTTATTGTATTAGTAAGTAAACAAAAATATTTTCTTAAATATTATTAATATTTTTTTCTTTATTTTAAAGTAAAATTCTTTTAATATGCCACTTAAAATACGTCAGTTGTATCAGGTAATGTTTTAAATTGGCACTCTTAACTGTTATTTTTACTGTAATAAATATATACTATAAATTGTTGTTTTCTGAAAGATTCCATTAAATACACTTTTAATGCGTTAGAAAGCACTAATATGAAAGTTGTACAGGTATTTGAATATATTGAATATATATATATTGGTATATTAATTTATATAGTAAACTATGAATTCTTTGTTGTAATAATTTGTATAGAAAACTATGATACGTTTTAAGGAGGAAAAACTTGAAGCGTTATTGCACATAAAGATACGAGAGGATGACTTCAAGTTAGCTGAAGAGCCAATGACTGTATTCCAACAATTATAACCAAACTCTTAGTATTTCGTCATTGTAGACTAAAGTATGTCAGTTGTATGAGGTAATTCCTTAAACTGGTACTCTTAACTAAAAGTTATACTGAAATAAATATATACTGCAGCATTTACTGTAACAAATATGTACCATAAACTACTGTTTTCTGAAAGATTTCCTTAAATATACTTTTTAATACAGTTAGAAAGCACTCATATTAAAAGTTATACAAGTATTTGAATGGTAATTTTAAAAAAAAGGAGGAAACCAACAACATAAAGGAAATCTTCGTTATAATAATTTATACAAAAAACTAGCATCTGTGAGTTATTCATTTTTTATCGTATTGTTAAGTTAACAACAATACTTTCTTAAATATTACCAATATTTTTCTTTATTTCAAAGTAAAATTTAATTTTATTATATCAGTTAAAATACGTCAGTTGTATGTAATGCTTTAAATTGGTTCATTTAATCGTTACTTTTACCGTAACAAATATATACCATAAATTACAATTTCTGAAAGAATATTTCCTTAAATATGCTTTTTAGTATGGTTAGAAAGAATTTACATAAAATTTAATATTTTGATTTAAAATAAGAGGAAGAAAACAAACAACATATGAAATCTTGGTTATAATAGTTTGCATAGTAAACTAGCTTTTATCAGTTATTAATTTTTTTTTCCTATACTGGTAAGTTAAAACAATATTTTTAAATATTAATAATATTATTCAAAGTAAAAATATTTTAATAAATTATACAATTTTATCTTATTTTCCTGATAAAAATTTAACTGGCACGTTTTCAAATAGTTTAAAGAGCTTTATTTTACCCAATATTGTACATAAAGATACAACTGTCGGTAGTAAAGATGTATTGAATGCTTAACATTAATTACAAAAGTACGTTTGTGTACGTAACATATAAACACATTTTATACCATAATGGAAATATATTATAAATTAATGTGCTTAGAAAAATTATTTTCATTTAATTATTGCTAATTGAATGATAAACATTCAATTTAAAGTTGTGGAAATATTTGGGAGGTGATTTAAGAAAAAGGGATGTACAACGCAATTCTAATATTGATGATTGATTATTGATTATTAATCATTATAATATTGATTGATGATAAAAATGTATCATAAATAAATGTTCTTGCAAAAGATAATTTTATTTAAATATTTTTTGAGTGAATGAAATATATTCAATTTAAAGTTGTAGAAATATTTGGAGCAGGATTTAAAGGAAAAGGGATGTACTAATAATAATTAGTAATTATAATATTGATGATTAAATTCTATAGATAAAATAAGAATTTTTATGTATTATGATACTATAATGTTAACAAAGTAATAAGATTTTAAAAATTATTTTAATTAAATACTCTTTTCCTTCTATATAAAGCCTTTAGTAGCTTTTAATAGCAGCATTTCGATGAATTACCACTTCATTCCAACGTGAAGAATGGCTGTTTTTGCTATTTCCACATCACCTAATTTACGTTAAAAATAAACTAGTCCAGAAATAAGTATGATCCCCAATATCACTGAACTAACTGTGGTTTATTTTAAAATTTTCGTAACTTCGCGAACTTCATTTAAATAACAATGATTATTTGCAATAAAATCAACCGAAGCGTTAATAAATCTAATCTACATCGCATTAGAAGGAATATCCAATTAAGTTTTCATTTGTCATTCATTTCCCCGAAGATTCAAAAATTTGCATAATTACAACCGCTCCTTCTGCGGAATATTCTTTTGCAAGAACACAATAATAGATGTTCTTTAAAAGAATGTTTTCTATTTGGGAGATTAAACTTTCCCACTAATTGAGAATCACTGCTTTAATTTTTGTGTGAATGGAAGTTGATGGTGAAATAGCAAAAATAATAACATTTTAAATGCTGCGTTAAAAGTTTGAGGTTAATTTTAACGTTATAATTCTTTTTCTTTTTGAAATCTTATGATTAAGAATGAAACCTCATTCTGTATATTAAGTTTCATGCAAGTAAAAAATTAATTTTACGTATATTGTTTTGATGGTGTAAGCGTTCATTATATGCCGTGAGCAATTAAAATTTGTTTTCTACTTTTTTTCAATGAATAGTTTTCTTAAATTAATTAAAAGCAATACATATTGGAAATTTTTTAATTTTTTTTTTCAAATGGCAAATACAATTAATTGAATTCGTTATTTACGTGCTTTATATTTTCTATAAACTTTTAAATTTAAGTATTGCACTAATGGGGAAAATATGTTTGAAAAATAATTAACCTAAAATTGTTTTATTTATTTTATTTAAATATATCATAAAAACAAAAAATTAGTTTGCAAAGAAATATTTATTTTTTATTTATTTATGTCAATTACAAAGATTTCCTTA
The DNA here is from genome assembly GCA_021605095.1 of Caerostris extrusa. Taxonomy (NCBI): domain Eukaryota; kingdom Metazoa; phylum Arthropoda; class Arachnida; order Araneae; family Araneidae; genus Caerostris; species Caerostris extrusa. Next base: position 152,471 of record BPLR01017304.1, on the reverse strand, counting down.
ACCTGACATCATTTTAAGACTTTTCGAAATTTTTATTTCTTTTAAAATAATAAACGTTTATTTCATAAATATCTGATTTCAGTACTATTAAACGTGATTATCTTTAATTTGTAAGTATTCATCATATAATTATGATGCTTTATCTGAAACATTTAATTTTACATTTTAAAATTTTTATGTTTCATTACATATAAATTCATTTCCTTTGATTTTTCATTTGATTCTTTTGATTTCATTCATTTCTTTTCATCATATAAATTAATTCATTTCATTTCATTACATGTAAATTCATTAATAATTTTTTCATTTTCATTTTATTTTATTACATAATTACATATAAATCATTGTTTTAATCATCATCAAGAACCTAAAATTCAAACATTAAGCAAATTTTTTTCCAAAAAAAAAGTAAAACAATATTCAAAATTATCGTTTCATACTTAGTATTATGTATTTAAAATTAAACGAAAACAATTATTATAACCTGATAACATATTATTATTAATTAAGGATATTATATTATTATTTGATTTATTTATTAAATTATAATATTAATAACTCAAATAATCATCATTCAATAATTCATCAATTTAATCATCATCAATTCCATCAATTCATCATCACCAAATAATAATCAATAATCAAATTATTAGATTATTATAATATATAATAATCTGATAATCTTCTAATTTGATATTATTATTATATTTGCTACATTTTAAATCAAAATTTAAAATTACAGTCAAAATTTAGCAATAAAAAGTAATTTAACATTCCCAATATAGCACCAGTTTACATGTATAAATGTCAATACTCACGAAGATAATTGATCAAGATAAAAGATTGTTCAAAGGTACAAATTTAATATCCTACATCCAGAAAACACAAAGCAGAATTTCAGAATGTTCCACCATAGGATCAACTTGAACTGCAATTAAAGTGCTTCGGAAATACTTTGCATTGTTCGTGTAAGGACAAAACACGCCATTTACTTTCAAATCTGATATTATTATAATATTTACTACATATTAAATCAAAATTTAATTAAAAAAAAATCCAACATTCCAAATATAGCATCAATTTACATGTGTAAATGTATGTCAGTTTACATGTGTAAATGTCAATACTCAGCAAGATAAATTGATCAAGATAAAATATAGTTCAATTGTACAAATTTAATATCCTGCATCCAGAAAACACAAAGCAGAAATTCAGAATGTTCCACTATAGGATCAACTTGAACTGTAATTAAAGTTCTTTGGAAATACTTTGCATTGTTCGTGTAAGGGCAAAACACCCTATTTATCTTCTAATCTGATATTATTATTATATTTACTATATATTAAATCAACATTAAAAATTACAGCCAATATTTTACTACAAAAAGTAATTTAGCATTTCGAACATAGCACCAATTTACGTGTATAAATGTCAATACTCACCAAGATAATTGCTCAAGATAAAAGATAGTTCAAAGGTACAAATTTAATATCCTACATCCAGAAAACACAAAGCAGAAATTCAAAATGTTCCACTATAAGATCAACTTAATTAAAGTGCTTCGGGCATACTTTACATTGTTCGTGTAAGCACAAAACACCTTATTTATCTTCTAATCTGATATTATTATTATATTTATTACATATTAATTCCAAATTTAATAAAAAAAGTAATCTAACATTCCAAATATAGCACCAATTTGCATGTGTAAATGTCAATGCACACCAAGATAATTGATCAAGATAAAAGATAGTTCAAAGGTACAAATTTAATATCCTACATCCAGAAAACACAAAGCAGAAATTCAGAATGTTCCACCATAGGATCAACTTGAACTGCAATTAAAGTGCTTCGGAAATACTTCGCATTGTTCGTGTAAGGACAAAACACCCCATTTATCTTCTAATCTGATAAATTAGCATTATTTCTTCTCCCAAAGTAGTTTTCTAAACTTTCCGAATGAGGTATTTGACTGCTCAAAAGCTCTTTGCAATTGCTTGCTTCAGGGCTGCACTAATATTTACAAGAATGCCTCCCGAGAAGAATCTTTAAAGCTAATCGATTATCCAATTTTATTCCTTCAATAAAATGATTTACTTATTGTTACACGAATAATGAATTTCTGATATAAAAGCTTATTTTTATAGTTTTCTTCTATTAAAAATCAATATGAAATAAAGTAATAAAAATCTTTACTAGTACAGATTTATTGTTATTACTTTTATTGAAGTAATGATTTTGAATGTTGTACACATAAAATGATTCGTGGCTATTAAAAATGAATAAAATTTCCGGATACATTTTATGCAGTAAAAGGAAACATGAAAAACATTTTTATGCTGCATATTTATGAAATATATGATATACAGTCTGAGTAAAAACTTTAAGGCCAGTAAAAATTTTTGAGAAAATGTAAAATGAAATAAAAAGGGTTTCAAATAATGTTAATTATTAAAGTTTATTGATAAGAAATAAATGCTATAAACATAATTTGTAAATACACAATTATGAGAAACATGGGGTTATTTACAAGGTTAGTATTTCTGCCTGAGTAAAAACTTTAAGGCCACCAGTCATTTTTTAAAAATAAATATAATATAATCGTGTAATTACCATTGCAACTACCAGCTTGTGACAACGCTGCAATTTTCATATTTGTCATACGTTTCTTCGAAGTATTGGTGATTTTTGTGAAGATGGCGAAGGGTAAGAAGTTAACTGATCGTGGAAGAGGACAAATCGAAGCTTTGTCTTCAACAGGAATGAGTAGTCGTGCTATTGTGATAAAGATATGAAGATCAAAGACTGTAGTCAATAATTTTTTTAAATTGAAAGACAATTATTGTAAAAAGAATGCTGGGGGAAGACCTAAAGCTTTCTCCTCGCATAATGAAAGAAGAGTTTGCCAACTTGCACCTACTGGAAAGTACTCAACCAGGAAACTGATTCCGACGACAGGTTTAAAAGTTTGTCAAAAAAAACGATTTATAACACAATTAGAAGGTCTGGAAGGTACACTTATACAGCAAAATTCAGCAAAGTCTCAGTTACTGCAGAGACACAAAATCGAGCGTTGGAACTTTGGCCAGAAAGTCATCACCTGGGACAACCAATGGATAAAAATTATTTTTTCTGACGAAAAAAAAATGGAATTTGGATGGATCAGATGGCTGGAATTTCTACTGGCATGATATAAGAAATGAAAAAGAAATATTCTCCAATCGCCAATTAGGTGGAGGGTCTGTCATGACTTGGGGCTGTTTTTCTTACAGTGGTGTGGGCTCAATTGCATTCGTTTCAGGTAGAATGAATTCACAAGGATACCAAAATGTCCTAACAAATCATCTTTTGCCAAATGCTGAATGTCTTGCTGGAGAAAATTGGAAATATCAGCAAGACAATGCACGATCCATTCGAGTAACAGCACAAAAAATTGGTTCCAAGTCAACAATGTTGAAGCTGTGAAATAGCCAGCTAGATCACCTGACCTCAACCCAATCGAGAACCTTTGGGCTGACTTAGCAAGAAGAGTTTATACAAATGGGGGACATTTTACATCAACAACAGAGCTGAAATCTACTATCGAAGATGAAAGGTATAAAATCGACCCCACCCTTTGTCAAAAACTCGTTTCATCCATGAAAACAAGAATATTTGAAGTAATTCGAAGTAATGGCTCCTACACAACCTTCTAAGAATTTGTAATTTTTTTCTTATATGTTATTTTCTATGTTGGCCTTAAAGTTTTTACTCTGGCTCAAATATTCATCTGTGTGTTCTGTAATATTTTCTAACAATAAAATATTTGCAAATTAATTTTTCTACTTTTTTACTTTTATTTAAGCTCAATAATTATCAATCAAATGGTATTTTAATGCCTCAGTTTAAATGTTTCCAATTTCTCAAAAATGTCTACTGGCCTTAAAGTTTTTACTCAGACTGTATATGACAGCATATTTATGAAAATAACATATTTTCAAAAATCTATGGCTAGTTCATATGTAAAAGCAAATTTCTAATATTTTGATTGAAATATTAATAGTTGGTAATATCCGCTAAACTATTAAATTAGTAATAGCATATCTTAGTGATGCATGGTTGTAAAATCATTTTTCTTCAGTTTCTTTATATATAAAATCTTTGAATCACTAAATTATTAAAATGCACAAAAGTTAAAAACAATTCAAATCTTCAAATTTTAAAAGAGAATATTATTAAATATCACACAAAAATTCGTAAGCTATCAGACAATAAAATATACTTTAAAATAATATTTTACTTAACTTTAATATTTATTATTATACTTTAAAGTATTATTAACAATAAAATATTGTCTCTTACATGATATAAAGGCATCAATATATGATTATCAACGGTTTCTTAATCAACATTTAGTATGTGCATAGCGATTAAAAAGTCTATCTATTTTCACTCTTAATTGAATAAGATTAATTTATCATCAAATAAATATAAACTAGTACATTCTAAATAATATTTTGGAGCTATGTTTTATAGAGAATATTATTATAACTTGCTATTCAATTAGTTTACTCAAATTATTTCTTAAATTTATAATATTTTTTTACTGAAATACGAATAAAAATGAATTTTTTTGCTTTCAAAACATCCAAGATTTGACCATTGTGGCTCGGTGAATAGCTCGTTGAGTTTTTGAATAAAGGACTGTGTTTGAATCCCAACATGCGGATCCAAACCGAAAGCTTCTGTGGAAGGAATAAAAGTAAATATCCAAAGTCAACCCTGTTGGTATTTGTCTAAAACTGTAAATACAAAATGTTGACCCAACATAAATGCCCGTATTCTGGGTAATGTTAAATCTGCTACAATGCTGAGAGGTGAGTGTCCACAGGTCATGAGCACGATGACCACCACAGGCATTCGAAAATAACAACAATAGAATCCAGTCCGTTTTCAAAATTTCTAACAATTGACTATAATTTCAATCATCTAATGATCTTTAAACATATAAATATTTTAAATATAATGTTCTTAATATAATATTAATAAATATATATTTTTATTATATATTTTTAAAAATTAAAATTTAAAATTTTAATTTTTTAGTCTGTAAGATAATAAATATAACATCAAACATACGTAAAATATATTCATATATATATATATAAATTAAAATTTTAAATTTTAATTTTCAAAAATATTTTTTAAAAATATATATTTATTAATATTATAGAATATTAAAGAATTTTTTTTTTTTAATTTGCTCTTTTAAAATCAAAATTTTTTAATAACTTTTATATTTTCATATATGAACTAATACACACAAAATCTCTATTTAAATTTGGTTTTGAAATTTTTGTAAATTTTCCAAAATTCATGCAAACAAATACCTTTTCAAAATATACGAGAGAAATCAAATAATAAATAATAAATCTTCATTTATTAATTAAATATTAAGATCTAACCTTTGCAATAAAATACGCCACATATAAACATATTTGCATTTCAGTTATCATGTTTTTAAAATAACATATTTAATGAATAATACTATCTGTTTCTACGAAATAATCTTTCATTTTCTTGAAATTTTTCTGAAATTTAGTCTTTTGAAACCAGATTTAGGTACTTAAATTTCACTGAATTTCATAAATATGAAAATGAAATTTAGGTATCATATTTAAATTGGGTTAAATTCATAGTCAGGTTTAATTAGGTTTGAATTATATTTTCAGCTAAATTTTAAAATGACCATTAAATAATAAATAAGCAATGACATATTACACGTATTCTTCATAAAATAAAAATAAAATGTTAAATTGCATTCATTAAAAATATTTTAATGCATTATTTCAGTAGTAATTTATTAATATAAATGATTTTACATCAAATATCTAATAACATATCGCATTTAATAACATATTGTGATTAAATTTCTTCTTTAATAAAAAAAGATATTTTTTTTTAGTGTGAATAAAATGCATTATTTTAAAATTTTTCGAGAATGAAATATTTTTAAAATTGATGGCCCTTTCAAATAAATCATTTATATAAATAAAATTTCAGATTACTAAACTAAATTATAAAACAAGCATATTTTTAGGGAAATTTAATGATATTTTAATGTTTCACTTATGACTTCTTAACTGTTATTTTCGAATCATTAACATCAACATTCCATTTCTTATAGTACGCAAAAGTTAATATGAAATTCTTGAATACACAAATGTAAGAATTTAATTACACCATTGTTGCTTCCTTAAGTCATTAAGTTAGTTTCTAAATTTACCCTAAATTCATGAATAACAACATTAGCGTTTGTTAAGTATTCCACTATCAACAAACATTAAATTTAACATCAGCATTTCTCATGATTATTTGTTTCAGTCAAATTTAATTTTTTTTCGAACAGAAAAAAGAATTCAACATATCTTTAACTATTTTGTTAAGTATCATATCTTGTTACACGTATTTTATTTATTTTCTAAAATTTTAAGAAACAGGTAAAATATTTTCATTTCTACTTTTTGTTTTTGTCTGAATCTATAATCTTTTTTAGATTATATGTCTATCATTAAGCCAAGTTCTAATATATGCAAAGCTTTTAATACTAGAATTAGCATTTTTAAAATAATTCAGTTATTATAAAAACAAATTCAGATGTTATAAAACTAAAATTAAAATTTGTAATTCATTATGCATATTTAAAGCCAAACTGAAAATATTTGAGGTAACAAAATTAAATTAGTAACAATATTTTTGTTTGCACATGCGTAATTATTATACTACACCCTCATCAACTGTTTAAGCCTTTTCTAAACTAAAGATCTGAATAACAATAGCAAGTTTAATTTGCTTTGTCGCTCTAAGGTCATTTTGTGCACACTTTATGCTAATTAGACCAGGACCTACAATTTAACGTGGATTCCGAATCACTAGCAAACATACATGCCACTAAATCATCCAAATATCCGAAATTTCGCCAGAATTAGAAGCTGGACGCTGTGTTACCAAAGGCCAGAATCAAAGGCCACTTGTACTAAAGGCCAAAAGCTTACCAATTGGCAGCAAAATAGCAGGAGCGTAGTTTTCAATTCAGTAATCTACAAAAATTCAATAATTTATCTATAAATGTTGTGCATTTTTTAAAAATTTAAATGCAATTTTTTTGTTAAATAAAAATGTTAAATTTAATTTTTGAGTCTATTTGAAGCTTTTTTGTTTATTCTAACATTTTTTTATTTATTTTATGAACACTTAAAAAGTTAATTTTATTTTTTAAAATCAATATTATCAATCAATTATATCAATCAAATCAAATGTTTAGCTAATCATTAGACAAATGTGGTGATAGACCATGGGAAGAACAACAATAACAAATTAAAATTTCTCTTAATAATAGTGATTTAAAGTTATAAAAATTAATTTTATAAGTGAAAATAAATAATAGCACCTTCTAGAACTGTAACAAATACTTCATTTATATTCGAATCAATTTAATCTATGAAATAAAATATGCAAATTTGTTGACAGTTTTTATTTATAAATAAATTTTGTTTACAACAAACTTGTTTCTTATTTATATTATTCACAAAACAGAAATAAAATTAAACCTCCATCACAATTTTTTTCTCTTTAACTAAATCCATAACCCGGCTCAAACTTGATAAATCTGTAATGCATGTTTCATTAAAATTTGATTTCAATTTAACCTTTTAAATTAAATATGCAAATTTTTCAATTTTTATTATCCATAGATTTTGTATACAATAAACGTTGTTATTTATATTATTCTCAAACAGAAAAAATATTAAACCTTAATCGCAATTTTTTTTTCAGCTAAATCCATATCGCATCTCAAACTTAATAATTAACAGCTTCTGCATCTGTAATGCATATTTAATTTAAATTTGATTTCCTTTTAATCTATTAAATTAAATATGCAAGTTTGTTGATAATTTTTATTATCCCTAGATATTGTATACAACAACCTTGTTTGTTATTTATATTATTCACGAACAGAAAAAAAAAAATTAAACCTTCATCGCTATTTTTTTTTTCCTTCACCTAAATCCATATCTCGGCTCAAACTTTGGGTGTTTATCTTTATTTATCGAGTTTAGAGCTCAAAAACTGGAAGTCGTGTCATCTTTGGCCCGATTTTTCAGCGGAACTATATTTCTACACGACCACCGAATCTCTACTGCACCAGCGCACATGAAGCAAATGTGCTTCGACGTTACTTCTTTTTATAAACGACGTTGCAGCCGAGTTAGAGGCGTGACATTCGAACTTGGAGTGGTGATCAATCTCGTCTTTTCTTCCTTCTTTGCTTCTTTCTCTTCCTTCTTTTTCTTTCTTTCCATGGTATTTATTTCTATTTTTTTTATCCATCTCTTTTTCGAATGCAACCTGTGGAGGGATTGGAAAGAAGAAAAGAAAAGAAGAAGAGAGAGAAAAAAAAGGGGGACCAAGAACAGAAGAAAGAAAAAAATTACCAATGGAACTTATTGATCATCGGGCCTTCTGCCAGAAGTCTTCTACAGGCAGTGGCGGAGGGATTTTCTGATGACTTCTCGCTTCCGTGGCTCAAATTGACTAACGGTTCAGTCAGTCCTGCCCACCCCACCTCCCTAGTCCGGTCCTGGTGTATTGGTATTGCATTACTGGGACTACGACGGAAGCATTAACGTTATTATGTAAGCCCACTACTTGTTCTGTTACAAGTCATGAGAAAGTGTTCGGGCAACAGCGGCTAGTTGCTGATTTTCGACCACTTACGCCGGAGTTACGAGACAAGCAGCAAAAAGGAAATGCTATTTGCTTTTGCCTCTATCTTTTGGATGGAAGTATTCGTCATTATATTGATTGGAATTTCCCAACAATCAAGGAATGAGGGAACCATCAGCGTCCTTATGGATGGTATAATGCATAAAACATCGATTGCTCATAAATTATTTTTAAGCGTATTGGATCATTCGTAACAATTGTCTGATATTCCAGAAGATCAAACATCTTTCTGTATTTAAATAAAAAACATTACATTTTTTGCTAAGTATCTCTAATTTTAAATTTGAGATCTTCTGCAATGATACTTTTTTGCATACGTTTTGTCTTAAGGCATTGATCAATGGAAGAAACTTTTATAAGCAATTTATACTTTAAAAATTATTGCCAATTTTCCAACTAAATAAACTATATAATATTAAGAAACAAATGTGCTTTTATTAAATTTAGAACGCAATTTAACAAAGTGAACAAATTTATTTAACAAATTATTTTGAATAGAACTCAAACGTATATGAATGAACCTATTTTAACTGTATATTTGATTATAATTTTCGTATTCTAAATGCAATATCCATAAATAATTCCTTAGTTTGGGGGAGCTAAATTGTATCGTGCTTTGGTTATTTAAATAATTGAAAATATTTTTCAAAGATAATCTGGATTTTGCTTTTGCCTCTAACTTTTGGATAGAAGTATTCGTCATTATATTGATTGGAATGAGGGAACCATCAGCGTCCTTACGGATGGTATAATGCATAAAACATCGATTGCCCATAAATTATTTTTAACCGCACAGGATCATTCGAAACAATTGTCTGGTGTTCTAGGAGATAAAACGTCTTCCTGTATTTAAATAAAAACAATATATATTTTTGCTAAACATCTCTAATTTTAAATTTGAGATCTTCTGCATTTATGTGATAATACATTTTGTATAATACATGCCTTATTACAATGTATAAAGCAATGTATACTTTTGTATGATACAATGACAGACAAAACACGTCTTAAGGCATTGATCGGTGGAAGAAAATTTATAAGCATTTTACAGTTTAAAAATTACTGTCAATTTTTAAACTAAATAAAGTGTATAATAATACAAAACAAATGTGTATTTTTTAATTTAGAATGCAATTTAACATTGCGAACGAATTTATTTAACAAATTACTTTGAATAAAACTTTTTGAAATGTATATTGTACTGTAATTTTTTGCATTTTAAATGCAATATCCATAAATAATTCCTTAGATCAAAAAATTTAAATTATATTGTGCTTTATGTGCTGGTTATTTAAATAATTGAAAACACCTCTTTTTCAAAGATAATCTGGAGTTTGCTTTTGCCTCAACTTTTTGGAAAGAAGTATTCGTCATTATATTGATTGGAATTTCCCAACAATCAAGGAATGAGGGAACCATCAGCGTCCTTATGGATGATATAATGCATACAGCATCGATTGCCCATAAATTATTTTTAATCGTACAGGATCATTCGAAACAATTGTCTGATATTCTAAAAGGCAAAAATCTTACTGTATTTAAATAAAAAAATATCCTCTGTACTAAACATCTCTAATTTTAAAATTTTACATCTTCTGCGTTTTTGTTATACTACATTTTTATGATACATTGCATATGTTTCGTCTTAAGGAAATGATCAATGGAAGATATTTTATAAGAATTTTATTCCTTAAAAATTATTGTCAATTTTTAAACTAAATAAATTACATAATAATGCACAACAAACAGATGTGTTCGTTTTTTAATTTAGAATGCTTTTTAACGATGTGAACGAATTTATTTTTAGTAAATAACTCTGAATGAAGCCCAAAAGGTTTTGAATAGAAATTTTTTAAATGCATATTTGACAGTAATTTTTGTATTCTAAATGCAACATCCATGAATAATTCCTTAGCCCACGTAATTTAAATTGTATTGTGTTTTAGTTGTTTAAATAATTGAAAATACATCTTTTCATAGATAATTTGGAGTGCTCAGTATCAATTGCTCGTAAATTATTTTTAAATTAAAAGGATGATTTAAAACGTTTTAGCACATTTTATGATACAACAACAATGTAAATATATATTTAACTTATTGATATTTCTTGCTGATTTTATTATTGAAAGTATTGTCACATCTTTTATTAATATAGGGTTCTATTCAATTAGAAAGCTGCAAATGTTTATATACGATAATATCTTTCGTAATTATGGCTTATATATATATATATATATATATATATCGATAGATCTATATCTCTCTATAAATATTCTCACTTTTAAATCTTATTTTTCTTTTTCTGATTTAAAAATATAAGGTACGACAAGGTTTCTAGGTAACAAATTATATATATAAAATTTAATTTTTCATTTCTGGAACCTATACTACTTCCCTAACACAAATTATTTTCTAAGCCTAAGTTATTATTAACCAAGCAATTAAAACATGACTCTTTTAGATTTTTATGCATACATATATTTATGGCTATATTCTAAACTTTAAAGAAAAAATTTTATGATTTCTTCCACAAATTCCAGTCAGTTTGTCTAAGAATAAAATATTTTAACCCATATGAAAATAATTAATTAGTATATATAATATGTCTATAATTTTTGGAGTACCAAGAATAAGTTTAAGATATGTACCGAGATGCTGTAAGATACTGTTCTCCATACCAGCTTAACATTTTAATGAGGCTTCGCAATACACCTACGCAAGTAGAAAACATGTTATTAGGTTTCCGAAACGGAGGCGTAGTGTAATGCTAAAGTTGAAGCAGTAATGAACAAAAATAACTGGATATTTATAGTACATCCATTTATTCGTGATAATAATTTATTTAATTTGACATTCACTTTGAAAATCCATGTGTGGGTGAGTGAATCATCATGTTCCCACACACAAACACAAAACATAGATCTCTTTACAGACTCTTTCTGAAATGCAATACTCTATTTTCATCATCAACCTTATAATTGGTTTTAGAGACTTAGGTTCCAAAAACTTAGACTTAGACCAATAGACTTATGTTCCTCACGTTCATTTTAAATCTTTTAAAGAATGTTTCGTTGTTCATTATTTTAAAAACAACAACTTGTTTTATAATGGATAAAATTATGTTATTGTTAACTGCTTTTAATCAACATAAGAGCTTTATTATACTTTCGTTAATTTTCAGGATTTTTTAATTAAAACTATGGAAATTGGCTATTTATAAAAATGTTGTGCATATTACAAGAAAAGAGTTAAATATCAGATGTTCTATTTTAGTTGATTTAGACATTTAACTTCAAGGAATTCCTTAGAGGAATTATTTAATTATATGGACATTGTATGCTTACAAAATGGATGCGTGTAAATGAATCTGTGTTTTCTCACAAACAAATAAGACATAAAATTATTTAAGAACTCTTCCAAAAATATAATCTATTTACTTCATCAAACATAAGATTAATTACTGGATATTAGGACTTAACACTAGAGTGAAACTTTCTTCTAGAATTGGTATACGAAACTGGCTTAAAAATATCATCATTTTGCATTTATACAAAATATTTTGATTATAACATAATATGCATAAAAATTTATAAAATAAATCTTTTCTATTCCTTATTAAATTTATTTCTATTTAAAATTTTTAAAATAAACAGTTTATCTTAGATATGATAATTAATACTAATCAAGCCACTTTTTAATACATTACAAAAATTGGTTATATCTCCTCTCATGATTAATACTTATACTTATAAAATTTAATAATTATTAAATTATATATTTATAGAAAAAGAATATGAATTTAATACTTTCAAAAGTAAATAGAAAAGAAGAAGGTAAGGTAAGAAAGGTAAGACGAGGTAATAAAGTAATTTAATTCTTTCAAGGCACGAGTTTAAAATTTGCAAGTTACTTTTATTGATTCAAGTCAATTTCTATTTTTGAAGATATTGGTAGAAATATATTTTAGAATTCCAAGTTAAACTTCAAGAAGGGGCATAAATGTAACATTAAAAATTTTATAAAATCTGCAAATTTTTCTAATTTACTTTAAATAAGTTATTCACTGATACCAATCATTTCATTATTATGTATTTTAATAATATGGTACACTTTTAATTTTTTTTTTAAATTTTACTAAAATGTCAATTTAAATTTATTCTCTTTTCTGACATATTCCCAAAGTTGTGTCAATTCCAAAATTTTCAAAATATACCAAATAATATTATCCATTCTGAAATAATAAATAATTGTTTTAATGTAAAACAATTATTTTAAACCTTTAATTTTTAATTTTTTCATTCTAATTTTTATTTTTAACCTTCCACCAAAGAAATTAAACTGAAGTAAGCAATTAGCTTCCATAATACCTGTTAGAACACAATTTATATAAATTTATAAGTATAGCAATCAAATTATTAAAACATTCGAACTTAGCTATATTATTTTGTGTTTCTACATTTAAAGATTTTTTAAATAAAGTGCTTAGATAAAAGAATATTGTATACTATTTCAAAATCCATTTTTAAAACATTATTTCTGTAGAGAAAAACGTTTTGAAAGATATTTACCAATAATTATATATATTATCTTAAAATAATATGTAAAGATTTTTTTTGCATTTTCATCAACCCCGAGTTCTTTTATGAATTCTATAACAAAGATGGAGCATTAGCATTTCCAAGTGAATATTTTAGAAATAGCCACTTGGAATTTGCATATAATATAGGAAAAATTCGAAATAATTTCCCAAACTGCCTGATTGTCGATGTGAAACGCTGACACAATTATCATTGACATTCTACTTTTTCAATAGCAGTGACTGCAGTGCGCACAGTGTATAGGAAGTGAGTCTCTCGTCTTGCTTGTTCGTTAAGCACATTTCCATTGACTCATGAAATGAAATAGCTTAAATTATACGAAAAATCAACAATAATGGTGTCTTTAAGAATAGGCATTACCATCAAGACTATAAACAAAACGACAATAATTTGTCCAGAAATTTATTTATAACTATTTTGCCATCACTTTTAAACTACATAATTTTGCATTTAAATTTGCACGCCTAATAATGTGATTATAATGTGATTTGCTGTGAATTTTTTTTTTTATTTTTATTTTTACATAAAATAATTGTAAGCATAAATCCATTGTTAAGCATTCATATTTAAAATGTATATTACCGATGTATTTTTTTATTCAGAATAATATTTTATTTAATTCCTTTTATTTTTTCATCAACCTGTTTTTTTAAGCTTCCGGTTCCTTCAACAAGCAATTAAATTGTTTCATATTAAATTAAAGCGTATCATTCCTTTAAAAAACGCAAAGCATTTAACAAAGTTTTAATAATCAGATTAGATAGTAGTATTCACCCAAAAAAATCTACAATTAAATTAATTAATTTAAATTAATTTAAATTAAATAAAATTATAAACAATAATATAAACAATAATTTTTGATAATATAGACAGACTATATATAAAGCCCAGTAACCAAACAGTTATATTAACAACGACTATGTTAAATAATCATATATGTTACAAATGACACATAAAATAATGATAAGCATTTATTGAAAATTAACATAATTTAGCCTTTTTTTTAGTAAAATTTACATTGTTTGATTTATATATATATTTATTTATATATATTTTATATTGTTTGAAGCTGTATTTCAGATCTTATTTTCATTTAATTGCTACCACTTACAATGAGGTATATTTAAATCTTTTTTTTAACTTAGTATTGCAAAATATTTATAAAAGGACATTACAGTAATTCAAGGGAATCCATGATATACAAGGAAGCGTTTTCAAAGGTGTCATAGAAATATATATTTAAAATTTTGACCGATTTCATAATAAAAGTATGTGTTTTTTTTTTATACTTTTGTAAGTTAAATTTATAAATTTAAAATGAAAATATTCGAACCGTGGGCAATCATTTACTATCTTCTAGTATTTTCTATCTACCGATATCAAAAATATACCCAATCAAAACAAATACCAATGTTTTCAAATTACCCAATAGAATATTAGTGTCTTACAAAGTAACAAATAAAGGTGAAATGCTTTGCTAGTTTCGTTATACTATAATTTTAACATTTTGGTTGTTTACTGCCTAAAATAAAATATATCTTAAAGCTAATTTAATGTGAAACTCCTTTATAGACTCACAGTTTCTTTAAATCCGTTGTCAAAGATTAGTTTAACTAAGAGATCCCGATATCCTCAATAAAAAAAAGATATAACAAATAAGGACAGTGCATAGAAATTTGCATAATTTAATTTTTTTCATCTGAATATTTTCAATAAAGAGAGTGTGCTGGTAATTTGATGTATACCAAAGACAGGGATATACAAGTCAACTTAAAATTTTTTAAAGCTTTATTTATATTTCAACAAATTTTAAATTTTCGCATTCATCCATTGCACAATCACTTTTTTACAACTTCAAACCATTTTACCTCCTATGTCACAGAGTACCTTCACAAAAAATAATCCAATATCAAGAAAGAGACAAGATTAAATAGAAACTGGAAAATTTCATTCTTATATATTTTAAATATGATTATTAATATTCTAAAAGGAAATGCAAATCTTCGGGACCAGCACTGTTTATTTTTCGACTTACACCAATTTACTTCCGATGTCTAAGAACCCTAATAAAAGAAATCTCACTAGTCAAACTTCCCTACAAAATCAGTGATAGACAATTTCATATGCCTTAAGAAGTGGTCCAAAGCCTTAAAAAACTTTACTAATATTTCATTATAATATAATTTTAAGATATTTAATTGTTTTTATCTCTTAAAATTAAATTGAAAATATTCTGTCTCATTTAATGGACAATCACTTTTTACCGATAAACTCACACTCTTTAACTTTTTATTTCAGAGAGCATATTAACAAAAAACAACTCTATAGCCTCAACAAAGTAAATATATCCTTATAATTTAAAAAGTTATTTATAAATTATATGTTTAATATTTCTTTATTGTAAAATTTTAAAACTTTATATATACATTGATAACTTTTGGACTCGTTTAATGGACAATTACATACTATTTATTGACTTAAACCATTTTACCTATCTTTTCGAATGCCCCCTGAATCTTTCCTCGATTACCTCCGATATCACAGAGTATATCAGCCAACAGCTTCAATACAGACAAGGGCATATAGTTCCGTATTTAAAATGTGACATAATTGTACAGTAGAAAATAACACGATTTCATTATTGTATGAATCATCATTTGATTATCTATATTCTAAAATCAAATTGAAAACCACTACACTCATTTAACAACATTGGCAACCACTGTTTATTTTTTTTTCCAATGTCCTATCAAAATCTTTCAAAATAGCCGCAACAAAGGCAAGGGTAAATAGTTCTGGCATTAGAAACGCTACCTACTGATTGTATAATGTAGAAAAGGACTTTATGATTGCGTTATTGCATAATTTTTAAATCCTTGGATAATTTATTTTAATGGTCAGTTACTTACTATTTATCGACTTACACCATTTTACCTCCAATATCACAGTGTATATTAGCAAACAGTATCCCAATAGCTTCAGCACAGACAACGGCATATAATTACGTATTTAAAATGTGACATGTGTGTTACGTAATGTAATGTACGGTACAAAGAAGAAACTATACGATTTCATTCTGTATGAATCCAAATCTTTTGATTATCTATATTCTAAAATCAAATTGAAAACCATCAGACTCATTTAACTGGCAACCACTATTTATTGACTCACACTCTTTCACACTTTTACTCCAATGTCCACAAAATAGCCACAGCAAAAGAAAGGGTAAATAGTTTTGATGCTTTGAAAATTGTATGCTGTAAAAAATGATATCCACTTATTAATTATGTGTTGTACTGGTGTATCCACTTATTAATGTGTGTACTGGTGTATTCACTTATTTATTATGTGCGTACAGTACAAAAGAAGAAACTATACGATTTCATTCTGTATGAATCCAAATCTTTTGATTTTTGTATGCTGTAAAAAATGATATCCACTATGATACCGGTGTATGATACCACTATATACCGGTGATATCCACTATGATACCGGTCCACTATGATTTTGTATGCTAAAAAATGATACCGGTGTATCCAAAAATATGCTAAAAAAAATAGCCACAGATACCGTATGTGTATCCATTTATTAATTATGTGTTGTACTGGTGTATCCACTTATTAATTATGTGTGTACGGTACAAAATTATGAAGAAACTATACGATTTCATTCTGTATGAATCCAAATCTTTTGATTATCTATATCCTAAAATCAAATTGAAAACCATCAGACTCATTTAACTGGCAACCACTATTTATTGACTCACACTCTTTCACTCTTTTACACCAATGTTCACAAAATAGCCACAGCAAAAGCGAGGGTAAATAGTTTTGGCTTAAAAAATTATATGCTGTAAAAAATGATATCGACTTATTAATTATGTGTTGTAGCAAAATGACTCAAGGATTGTGTTATGGTATAATTCTAAATCCCAGGATTATTCATCACCTAAAATCAAATTGTAAATTTTCAGGCTCATTTAATGGGCAATCATTTGCTATTGATGGACTTGTACCATTTTACCTTTCTGTTGCAGAGAAGGCTAACAAAAGAGATCCCAGTAGCCAAACTACCCAACAAAGTCCGTGATAAACAGCTCCGCAGTTCTTCCCCAAGTCTGAGCAACTGCACTAATGACCAGCAGCAGGGAGGAAGCGAGCCGGTTTGATGGACCTTCGAAGGATCCAGGCCGACCCGCCGATTGGATTCGATCCTGCTCAACTTGTTGATCGTTAGACACCGAGAACTGATGGAGAGTGCTGCTGCTGGTTTTAGTTCCTGGGGCATTTGGGTGATTTGTTCCCTCAGGATAACCTAATGATGCAGCCCAGAAAATGGCCTTTTCGTTTTGTTCCTATTTTGTTTTCCTTCCTGATGCTGCTGGGAGTTTTGAGGAAAAATAACCCTTCAAGCGGCATCCGAGGTGGAGAAATACGTCAGGGAAGATTCGCAGGGGATACTTTGCACTTAATGCGGGCGAACAGATAGAGGGGGAGTAAAACTCTGGTTATATGAATTAAATCTGTAAAATTCTTTTAATGTTGAACATACAATTGTGATGATGTTGATCTTAATGAAAGTGATTTATAGAGTTTGGACAGGCTTTTATGCAATTGTTACTTAAATCATAAAATTATTATTATATTACTTAATTTTTATGATATAGTGTCGTTAAGATTCTAAGTAAGATTCTTCATAGATGCATTATCATTTTCCTCTATCACAGATACATTATCATTTTGCTCTATCACAGATACATTATCATTTTGCTCTATCTCAGATACATTATCATTTTCCTCTATCACAGATACATATACAATTGCGATGATGTTGATCTTAATAAAAGTCATTTATAGAGTTTGGACAGGCTTTTTATGCAATTATTACTTAAACTATAAAATTATTATTATATTACTTAATTTTTATGATATAGTGTCGTTAAGATTCTAAGTAAGATTCTTCATAGATGCATTATCATTTTCCTCTATCACAGATACATTATCATTTTGCTCTATCACAGATACATTATCATTTTGCTCTATCACAGATACATTATCATTTTCTCTATCACAGATACATTATCATTTTCCTCTATCACAGATTCATATACAATTGCGATGATGTTGATATTAATAAAAGTCATTTATAGAGTTTGGATTAAATTCTTTTAAATCATAAAATCATATGATTTTTCACATTACTTTGTACTTAAAACAGATAAAAACTAAATATTTGTTTATATTAAATCTAAAATTCTTTTAAAGTTGAATCTGCAATTGCAAAGATGTCGAGCTTATTAAAAATAATTTTTAAATCAGTTTGTACAGACATTTTGTACAATATTACTTAATTTTTATGATATGCATTATCATTAAAATCCTTAAGTAAGATTCTTCGTAGATACATTATCATTTTTTAAAGTTTCTATCATAGATAAATTATCATTTTTTAAAATCTATCACAGATGTACATTATAATTTTCTCTATCATAGATACATTACAATTTTTTTTTCTATCACAGGTACATTTTTTTTCTCATTTTCTTCTATCTATTATCCATTGGATTGGAGAAATAAAGATTTGATTAAATTCTTTAAATCTTATAGATTTTTCACAGTGGGATACTTTGTACCTAATACGTGTAAACAGATTTAGAAATAAAAATTTGTTTACATGCATTAAATCTGCAAAATTCTGTTAAAGTTGAATCTGCAATTGTAAAGATGTACATCTTAATAAAAGTAATTTTTAGAGTTTTGACAGGCATTTTATATAATATTATCTTAATTTTTATGATATAGTGTCATTAAAATCCTCAAGTAAGATTCTTCGTAGATACAGTATCATTTTTTTTCTATCACAGATACATTATCATTTTCTCATTTTTCTTTTCTGTCTAGTCTTTCCATTGTACATCGGAGAGAATAAAGATTTGATTAAATTCTTTAAAAAGTTATAAATTTTTCATAGTGGGATACTTTGCACTTAATGCTGGTGAACAGATAAAGGGATAAAAATTTGTTTATATGCATTAAATCTGCAAAATTATGTTAAAGTTGAATCTGCAATTGAAGATGTAGATCTTAAAAAAAGTAATTTTTAGAATTTGACAGGCATTTATACAATACTACTTAATTTTTACGATATAGTTTCATTAAGATTCTTAAAGTAAGGTTCTTCATAGATACATTATCATTTTTCTTCTATCACACATTACATTGAAGAGAAATAAAGATTTGATTAAATTTTTCATTCGTGGAATATTTTCAGTTAATGTGGGTGAACAGATAGAGAGAAATAAAATTTGTTTGCATGCATTAAATCTGCAAAATTCTTTTAAAGTTGAATCTGCAAATGCAAAGATGTAGAGCTTAATAAAAGTAATTTTTAGAGTTTGTACAAGCATTTAATGCAATATTATTCAATTTTTAGAATATAGTGGCATTACGATTCTTCGTAGATACATTATCATTTTCCTCTCTCATATATTACATTGGAGAGAAATAAAGGTTTGATTAAATTCTTTAAATCTTATAGATTCTTTCATAGTGGATAGTTTGAACTTAATGCAGAGATATAGAAGGAAATAAAAATTTTTATATATGTTTTAAGTTTGCAAAATTCTTTTAAAGTTGAATCTGCAAATGCGAAGACATAGAGCTTAAAAAAGGAAGTTTTTAAGTTTGGACAGGCATTTTATGTAACTTTACTCAAATTTATGATATAGTATCATTAAGATTCTTAACTAAGATTCTTCGTAGATACATTAACATTTTCCTCTGTCACATATTATATTGGAGAGAAAGAAATATTTTATCAAATTCTTATAAATTCTTTCATAGTGGGATATTTTGTACTTAATGCGGGTGAATTGGGAGAAATAAAAATCCGGTTATATGCATTAAATCTGCAAAAATTCTTTTAAAGCTGAATCTGCAATTGCAAAGATGTAGTTCTTAATATAAGTAATTTTTAGAGTTTGGACAGGCATTTTATAAATATAGTGTAATTATACACTCAAGAACCAAAACATTATGACCACTCCTACATTTTTGCAATGAACTCGCCTGGATGACGTGGAGCGTGACCAGGTGGAAGAGGTATTTAACTGGTATTAAATGGTGGTATTAATCCATGCCAAGGCGGGTTGAAGCTGTGTTGCGCTCCAAGGTGGGCCAACTCGTTATTTACATGGTCATAATGTTTTGGCTCTTGAGTGTAAATATTACTCAATTTTAATGATAGTAGCGTCATTAAGATTCTCAATAAGATTTTTGTAAATACATTATCATTTTCCACTATTACATATTACATTGCAGAGAAATTAAAATTTGATTAAATCTTATACATTTTCCATAGCCCAGTTTAATGTCCAAAACAATCTAAATTTAATGTGTAAACATTTAAAACCGCAATAGACAGTTTTTGGTAGCGTTTAATTTTTAATGTAATGATGCTTGTATTAGAACTATAATAATGCTAACTCTTCTAGTTGGCTAAGGTTATTTTAAAAAAAGCACAGTCAGTAATGCTATCTAAAACTTAGTATTATATTCATTCAGCTGGCAAAATAACTATCATTGAGCAATTAATACACTATGCAAAATAACTTTCCATTGAGCAATTAATAAATACAATTTGTAAAATAACTTTTCATGGAGCAATTATACAATTTGTAAAATAACTTTTCATTGTTCAATTAATACAGATGCAAAATAACTTTCCCTTGAGCAATTAATACAGTATACAAAAACAGATACAATGTAAGAATTTTTACATGTCATGTAAGGTATTTCGTAGTATTAAAGACATATACTAGATGATATTTAAAGACACAATTTTAATTATTATTGCACTAGTTGAACAAAAATGTTTATGAAACAAAGAAATGAAAAGAAAGGAAATTAACTACGTTATTTTTTTAAAGTTCATCAATGCTGAATGTCATTGATAAAATCAGATAATTTAATTTTGTTTTAATCAAACAAGATTAAAGTTACAAGCAGAAAATCAGATAAATACAAAGAAATAGAAGAAAGAATATTAAAAATAAATTATCTACATTACATTGACAAAAATTTTTGATATTGGAACTTTAAAAATTAGTGTTTAATTTTAATTTATATGAATATTTTCTTTTAATGATAATTTGTTGTTGTTTAATATAGTATCGGCAGTTATAGAATTTTTAATACAGAATTTGTCCTTCTAATGAGCAATTTCTAATGAAGCATGAATTAACTGTAGTTTGAGAAAAGTTCAACGATACAATTTTAAATTTTACTAAAATCTTGTTTACATAATAATTAATTTTTGAAAATATATAATTAATGGAATGAAATAAAAAAATTCTTCTACAATAAACATTTAAAATTTCTTCTAGATAAGATTTTTCAAACATTCAGTGTTAATGATGTGAATAACATTTTCGTGATAATTAAAAGTCTGTTTGGCAAAAACAACCAAATGAAATTTTATCAAAATTCTCGTTAAATATCATTTCAAATTATTGAAATAGATAATAAATTTGCTTATTATTTTCTTAAATATCTTTTAGTACATCACGATCCTAATAAAAATGCTTTTATTATTTTAATTATTTAGTTACGTAGTCAGTTTAATGCGATGGGGTTTAAAATATTATCTCTCCTTGTATAAACCAGACGAAACATTTTTAATATTCTTTAGTAATTGGATTGCTGAACGTAAGCGGTTTTTTACTTTTAGTTATATATATGTTGAAATCTAAACATCGTTTTATGCATTGTAAATAATAAATAAAATTAAGAATGTTCACGTTTCAAGGTCTTTTAAATAAAAGCTTAGTGATATACATTTTTTTTATGGATATTTACAATTTAACTGCAACATTAACTTATATAGCAATTTTCATGTAATAAAGTCTTGAAGAAATATAAATCTGATGGTAAATAATCTTTATTATTTTGAATAAACTACTGTTCAATAATTCAGTACAATAATTATTCAGTTTATTTTTAACTATCCTTTTATAATTAGATTAATTAAAAATCTCCATAGCAAAATACTTTAATAATACACTTTTATATTCATTTCTTTTCAATTGATTCTAAAACTGAAAATCAAAAAGTATAGATAATTAAAAGTTCAAAAAAGCACAAATTAAATACTGCTCTTTTATTTATTTATTTACTTAAATAAATATGTCGTGAATTTGGAATAAATTATCTATTACATACTTTCTTTTATTAAATGTGGTGTTGTGAAAATTTATACTTTCTTAAATTTTCACAACACCACATTTACTTTGAATAAATTATTTAAAAAATTATTCACAAATGGCATCATTTAACATTTTACTAATTCTACATAGTTTAAATATATAAAATTTGTGCATTGTTCTTACTTTTACTTTAATTTGAAAATATAAAAAGAATAAAAATATATTATTATCTAATATCACATATCACATATAAACAAAAGCCTTAAAGCCTTTGTGTCGTTGAGTGATTTTAATTGACATTAAAATCGTTTTAAATAAGTTATTAACAACTGTAAATTAAATAAGTATACAAGATGCAATTCAAGGGCTTTTAAAATTAAAAAAAGACAAAAATGATTTTCGTTTAATATTATAGTTTCTAAATCTCTTTTCATTAAATTAATCTAAACATCACTGAAATACTCAGTTTTCAACCTACAGATTCTACTCACATGTAGTACAATTAGATGAAGAAACTGTGTAATACTTAAATGGCATTAAATTATTATAAAATATTTTTATTTTCAAATTAAGTTATTAATATTTTTATCTGCTACATAAAACATTTTAACTATATTTAATAACATAAATTCATTTGTAAATAATTGTCCTATTAAATTAAACGTAATACAGCTGCTCTTTATCAAAAAAAAAAGGAAATCAAATTAGTATAAATTCCATTGGAAGTAAGCATTGCCATGTTTTCCTTTTCAAAAATGACTTCCTTAAATACCTATCTAATTAAAAATTATAAAATATTTTTATTTTTAAATTAAGTTATTTAATATTTTTATCGTCTACATAAAATAATTTGCATACATCATTTAATAACATAAATTCATTTGAAAAATAATTGTGTTATTAAATTAAAAATAATACAGCCTCTCTTATCACAAAAAGAGAAAATATCGGTATAAATTCAACAGGAAGTAAACATTGCCGTGTTCTCCAATTTACTCAGTTTTCAAACTGCAGATTCTACCAACATGTACACGTAGATGAAGAAATTGTGTATTACTTAAATGGCATTAAATTGTAAAATATTTTTATTTTCAAATTAAGTTATTTAATATTTTTATCGTCTACATAAAATACTTTTTATACATAATAGCATAAGTCCATTTGAAAATAATTGTGTTATTAAATTAAACATAATACAGCTGGTCTTTATCAAAAAAGAGAAAAAAATCAGTATAAATTCCACTAGAAGTCAGCATTGCCCTGTTCTCCATTTTCAAAAATGCCTTCCATAAATATCTATCTAATTAAAACTGTTAAATATTTATATTTTCAAATTAAATTATTTAATATTTTTATCGTCTACATAAAATACTTTTTATACATAATAACATAAGTTTATTTCAAAATAATTGTGTTATAAAAATTAAAAGTAAAGCAGCTGTTTTTTTATCAAAAAAAAGAAAAAATCTGCATAAATTCCATTGGAAGCCAGCATTGCCCTGTTCTCCATTTTATTAAATTTTCAAACTTGATTCTACCAACATGTAGTACATACAGACGAAGAAACTGTGTACTACTTAAACGGCATTAAATTGTAAAACATTTTTATTTTCAAATTAAGTTATTTAATATTTTTATCGTCTACATAAAATACTTTTTATACATAATAACATAAGTTCATCTGAAAATAATTGTGTTATTAAATTATGCATAATACAGCTGGTCTTTATCAAAAAAAGAGAAAAAATCAGTATAAATTCCACTGGAAGTCAGCATTGCCCTGTTCTCCACTTTCAAAAATGTCTTCCATAAATACCTATCTAATTACCTTTCCTAACTGAAACAAGACTGCACTTTCAAGTAATTATTTAAACTTCAATAAATAAACATTACTTAATAACCCCACGCCATCTCCAAATGACCAAATTGCAAGAAAAATTCCCTTTCGTTTAAAACTTGAAAGTACACGGCCCTCTATTTTACTATTTACGACTCCTCTACTTCAAAAAATACTACCTAATATTTTACTTCTGCTACTTAAGAAAGTTTTCTACTAGCTCATACCTCATTTGAGACACATGGTGGGAGAGTCTAAATTGAAACGCATGTTTATTATGCGCATAATTCTGCCCCCATTATATTTATTATTATGACTACCTATTTACATTTCTGCTTTCAACTGTTGCCCTAAGTTTTGCAGTTGATGGTAAGTTAGAAAGGTATTTTTTCCACACATTGCTGTAGCCTTAATATTTTTCTAATTGCACCAAGTTGAGCACTCTTGTGGTTGTAAGTGTTCATATTTAAGTTATAAATGTCCTTTTCCTCTTTTCTTGGTATGCATGCACTAAGTATTTGGGGTATTTTTTCCCTCAAGGGTAAAACACAGTAATTGCACTTGTGGGGTAATCTGGTTGTAGTATGTTATTTTTTTTCCTTCATTCTCCCTCCACATAATTTGCTTTTGCAAACTCGGAATTTAAATTCCTTGTTCCATCAAAAAATAATTTCTTTCTTCAGGAATTTCTTGCTCGATTATAATCAGCCTGCTCGGAATTTTAATTTAGAAAGTTGTTAGCGAAATGAGTCGAATTGAATTTTAGATCGAGTACCCAGAGGTTTAATGCAACTTTGATGTGGTTTCATGCAGCTAACATGCAAACTGTTGCAATCGGCTATTCAAATCTCATTTAGATTGATTTGAGGTACATTATGCTGAGCTGAATGGTTTTTGAGACCTTTTATGATTGAAAGATTTTACCACTATTAATTTGGTTTGCAATCTATTAAACTATAAATGCATTAAAATATACTTTCATAATGTGTAACATAAAATTTATTTGGCTAAGAAAATTTAATAATTTATTCTTATGCAATTATATACCATTAATTGTACTATACTACTTTTCAATATATATTAAAAAATCAAAGAATAGGATCGACGGATGTAGTCAACTGTTTAAAGTTAAATATTAAATTTTAATGCTCATAACAAGAATTATCATAAAAAATTTATAAATTCCTTTACTACAAGGTGACTCTTATGATAATGGCATTGTAGGACATAAAATGGCAGAACCTTTAATGAAAATTTAATAATAATGTCACTAATTTTAATCGGTTTTGAAATAGATGTGAAAGAATAGGATTACTTTTGGAATCAATAATTTGCTTTTAAATATAAATAAAATTAATTTACTGGATCATTTTAATTTCATTTGATGAATTGAATTCATATAAATAGATTTTATGTTATAACTATTAATTTATGAGATATAACAAGCGATGCTATATATATTAATATCATGTAAACTGACATGCAGTAAACCATTTAAATTTATTTATAAAATTTTAATGATTTTAAAAAATTATCATAAGAAATCTAAAAAGATTTTTCTACATGGCAAACTCTTATGATAATGACATTATAAAGTATAAATTGACAAAACTACTAATGTAAATGTATTACTAGTGTCACTTATCTTAATTAGTTTTGAAATAACTATGATAGACTTAATATTTCATTTTTGGAAAACAGGCAAAAATATTTAAATTAATGATTTCAGCATTTACAAGATATTTATTTCTCAAAAAAATGTAAAATTAATTCTTCCCTGAAATTAAATAAAAGTGTATAAATGATAGCAAATTAGTTAATTAATTCGTTAATTTTAAAGTGAAATAGATCATAAATTAAGAATATTGCCGTAATATACGTTCTATTGTTTATTATGATATTTATTGTATTTATTTCAAAGAAGGTTTGTTTCATAAACAAATCTATAACAGTAAATACTATTAACTTACAGTTAGTAAAGTTAAAAACTTAACAGATAATTTATTTAAATATTTGTAATTCTCCATAAATTAACAAATATTTCCAAGAATCACATTTAAATACATTTTATATTTTATTTACTGTGTTAGGAGAAAATAATTTTCAAATAAGATTTATCGAATAACAATAACATTACAAAAATATTTTCACAACTGAATATGTTTTAATTATTTTAAAATTGAATTCTTAAATATTAACACAAAATGTTTCGTAATTTATAAATATCTTTTAAACACTGTTCACTTTAAATCAAATGTTGTGTGCAATATGTTAGAAATATTACTGTTTATATGTAGTATTTATAATTGTAAATGCTAATATGTAAAAAATAATTGCAAATATAAATTTATTATAAACATGTTAATTCTACATAGAATAATAACCATAATTTCTTTATTCAAATTTATAATATGCATGTAATTTATGGATTAAAAGCAAAATCAAATTTTTATAAGACGCAAATTAAATCACTTCTAAGGTAATGAAAATTATTGAATATGGTTTCGGAATATATCCATGAACAATAAAAAGATAGAAGCACTGACGTCATCTGTATTCTAAAATTATATTCTGAAAATTCTAGACTACAGTTAACGGTAAATGGAAGCAATTAAATGTTAATTTTATATATTTATGTACTTATACTGAATATTAACTATATCGACTAAAATATTGTTAAAAACTTTTCTTTTCTTTCTATTAATATTTGATTGTATAATTATATAAAGTAATAATTATTTAAATTGTTATAGGAAAGAAAATGCTTTCAGAATATAAAACAAGATATATATTTGCTTTCTAGTAACACCTAACATTTGCCTTTAATTAATTATCCCGATCTTTTTTCATTGTGTTATGTGTAAAATTTAAAAATAATGCCACTCTCAAATTCATGGTTAAACTTCATTCTCTATCATGAAATATATACAGATATGAGAACACTGTATGTGAAAAATAAATAATACAATTTCAATGATTTTATCTTTTTTATATTCATTAAAATGTAGCTTAATACTTAATGATTCAAGATACATTGCATGTCATCTTATTAAAATTTGGCAGAAATCTTTTAGAAAATTAAAAATTAAATATTTCGAAAATCAATTTTAAGTAAGATAATAATGAAAACACTATTATGACAAGGTTTAAAATAAGTAAATTACTTATAATCAATATGTTAAACTAATTGAAGTTTAAATACAAAGATATTTTTGAATAAATATAGTCATGTGAGGTAAAAAGTCATTTTTAACTAAAAGAATGGGATTTCATTTGACTGAAGCATGTGAAAAAATTTGAGATTTCTTGATTGTTAATTGCATCCAACACCATGATAATATTAAAATAGTAAATGAAATGAACAGTAAATGGTAAAAACTAGGTTGAAATAGATAATAGTTTAGCTTTAAGTATAGATATATTTTTTCTATAAATATAATCATATAGGTATAAACAGTTATTTTACTATATGAACGTGATTAATTTTTCAGTGAAGAGGGTGAGGAAAGTTGCGATTTCGTAATAGATAATTGCTTACAACATGATGGATAATATTATAACAATAAATGAAT
This sequence comes from Caerostris extrusa, assembly GCA_021605095.1. Lineage (NCBI taxonomy): Eukaryota > Metazoa > Arthropoda > Arachnida > Araneae > Araneidae > Caerostris > Caerostris extrusa. Next base: position 124,496 of record BPLR01017304.1, on the reverse strand, counting down.
TGCGATAATGATAAAATCTAGGATGAAATAGGGTGATTAATTAATGTAGATAATTTTGAATAAATATCATTATATAGATAAAAAAGTTATTTTACTATACGAATCTCATATAATTTGTATGAAGATTGTGAGGAAAGTTGAGATTTCCTGATTTATAATTGCATACAACATCATGGATAATACTTCATACTTCATGGTTAATACTTCATGGATAATAAACATTACCACTATTTCTAATAGTAAATAAATTGTTGTAATGGTAAAAACTAGGTTGTAGTAGGGTGATTAATTAATTTAGTTTTAAGTGTAGTGATATTTTTGAACAAATATCATCATATAGATATAAAAAGTTATTTTACTATGCGAACGTGATTTAATTTGAGTGAAGAATGTGAGGAAAGTTGAGATTTCCTGATTGATTATTATATACAACATCATGGATGTTATTATAATAGTTAATGAATGCGATAATGATAAAAAAGTAGGTTGAAGTAGGGTGATTAATTAATTTACCTTTAAGTGTAGAGATATTTTTGAATAAATGTCATCATATGAGATAAACATGTCATTTTTTAACTAAACAAACGTGATTTTGTTTGAGTGAAGCATATGAAAAAGTTGAGATTTTCTGATTGATAATTGTAAACAACATCATGATCATCATTGCATACAATATCAATATCATTATAATAGTAACTGAATTAAGGTAGTGGTAAAAACTAGGTTGTAGTAGATAATGTTTAGCTTTAAATGTAGAGGTATTTTTGAATAAATACCATTATCTAGATATACTCGTATTAGAATATACTCGTATTTCGTATAATAAAAAGTTATTTTACTATACGAAAATGATTTAAGTTGAGGGAAGACTGTAAGGAAAGTTGATATTTCCTGATTGATAATTGTGTTCAACATTATGGATAATATTTAAATAGTAAATTCAGTGAGGTAATGGTAAAAACTGGATTGAAGTAGGGTGATGAATTGCTTTAGCTTTAAGCGCAGAGATATTTTTTAATAAATATCATGATATGAGATAAATAAAGTCATTTCTTAACTAAACGAATGTGATTTCATTTGACTGAAACATATGAAAAAGTTGAGATTTAATTAATAACTGCATATAACATGATGGATAATATTGTAATAGTAAATGAATTGAGGTAATGGTAAAAACTATATTGAAGTAGGGTGATAAATCAATTTATCTTTAAGTGTAGAGATATTTTTGAATAAATATCATCATATAGATAGAAAAAAATATTTTACTATAGAAACGTAATTTAATTTGTGTGAATGTGTGAGGAAAGTTGAGATTTCCTGATAAATAATTGCATACAACATCATAGTTAGTATTTGAACGGTAAATTAATTAAGATAACGGTAAAAACTAGGTTGAAGTAGGATGATTAATAAATTTAGCTTTAAGTGTAGAAATATTTTTGAATAAAAATCATCATATGAGATAAAAAAAAAATCATTTTTTAACTAAACGAACGATTTCATTTGACTGAAGAATAGGAAAAAAAGTGATATTTCCTGATTGGTAATTGCGTACAAAATCATGAATAATATTATAGTAGTAAATTAATTAACGCGATGGTAAAAACTAGGTTGAAGTAGGATGGCTAATTTATTTAACTCTAAGTGTAAATATCATCATATGAGATAAACAAGTCATTTTTTAACTAAAAAGGAAGGTGATTTCATTTGACTGAAGAGTGTAAGAAAAATTGAGATTTCCTTATTAACAGTTTCCTAAAACATCAAGAACAATATTATAAAATTAAAATTATAATAATAAAAATAATTATGTTCAACATGGTCAATTCCTTGGAAAGCAAGTTGATCCAAATAAAGACATCCATTAAAATACCACCTCATTTTATACAAAGTCACTGCTTCCTGAAACGTGTTTGGGACAAACAAGCCCCCAAGATTATGATTCATTATTTGGCCGCATCACGCGCCAGAGCAGTGTCCAGACAGCATCTCTCTGTGGATGTCATTAAAGGCGAATCCATGCGTCATCTTCATAATTAAATGTCAGGTGAATTTAGCGCTCATAGCTTTTCGTATAATTAAAAAATCGTTGAATGTCATTAGAAGGAAATCATTATCGAGTATCATTAAGCTTTTAAACTATTGAGGCAGGACCTTCAGCACCAATTTGATGATTCACCAATAAGTAATTGCTTTAATCAGTGGAGATGACTTTATGGGTATACTTCAGTTATCAGGGATTTTTTTTTTTGCCTTCACTAAAATTTAAATTTTTTAAAAGCAGAATCGTTTCTTGATGGATTCAAACATGAGATAAGCCCTCATTATTATTCTTTATTTTTCTCTGATATTAGAATTCGTTAAGAGATAAGGATTAACTATTTGTACATTTCCATTTTGCAAATGCCTGTACCAAATTATCGTATAGACTGTAAGAAATGCTTCCTATGTAGAGCTACATTTTAACTTTTTGCATTTTAGTTTTCATCTCATCATGTGTGATAAAAATTAATGGTTATCTCTCTAATAATTTCATCATGGTTCATTATCATTAGCTGTATTTAACAATTTATCACAGTAAATATTTTATGCCATTTACTAAATGATTTATTAGCTAGAAATCAATAGTCATTCAGAAATTCTTATAGATAGCATTCTTGGCCTAGATATTGGTATGCAGTAATATAGGGATGTTGAATTATATTTAACAAATTAATAAAATTTAAAATATTAAAAAATGTGAACAAGCTCAATTTTAAATACAAGCACTACTGAAGTAGTACCTCAAAATAAATTTATTGATTTTCAAATAAGTAATTTCTTCGATTCATAGACAAATGTCATCTAAAAATTTCAGTTATAGCAAAATATTTTTTTAAACTGCAGGTATCGTTTTTTGATAGCTACATACTAAAGATAAGGTTTAACCTTCATTCTTTATTTTATGGTATTATTTTTTATATTAAAAACCAGTTAATATTACATGCACTTTTCCATTTTTTAAATATCTGCTAAAAATATACCTTCAAATATTTATCACATCTTCCAGCAATCACCGTCTCGGTTTCATCTCATATATGGATATGTCGGATTAATAGTTATTATTCGTAAATATCGATATTAAATAACATTGTATTTAACTATTAATTAAAGTACATTTCTAATGCCAGTTGCAGATGATCTGTACATTTTTAAAAGGTAGAAAGAATTTCATTTTCAGATAAATTTTCAGAAATATTCTTGTATTTTATTATGTTATTAAAAGTTCTTATTAATTTATTCACATACAATCATCTTAATTCTAGGTACTGTAACTAGTGAAGGCTCATAATTCATGTTTTAATAATTATTGTTGTACAGAAACTTGCAATGCACTTGTATGCAATTCTCAGAATTTGATATAAGGGGTAAAAAAAATTTAAGTTTTGTAATAATTGAATTGAATTTATCTTAAGGAATGATACTAATTTATTAATTTTCATTTGCTTTATATATTTTAACATTATTATTTCTTCTATAAATATACCTACATCGTTATAAATACACAAGTATCATGTTGGAATCTACTATACAAACTAATATGACAATTGTAATGTACGTAAAGAATAATTAACAATATAGATATATTTATAGAATAATTAATAATATTAAAATATGTAATACATAATTTATGTTTACATATTTATAGAAGAATTAACTATGTTAAAATATGTAATGCATATTTCATGTTACATATTTAAACATTATTAATTTTTTCTATAAATATATCTATATAGCTAAATATTCTTCTACCTACATGACAATTACCATATTAGCTTGCATGGTAGTTTCACCAAATGATACTTATGTTTATAATGTTAATGCCCATTATTATTTGTTGCTTAATAACCAGCTAAGTATTATAATAATATGTTGACAAACTACTCTAACCTAGAGTGCTCAATTTATATTATTCTATTTTCAAAATTATCATACTGACAAAATTTCTGTAAAATATTCTACTTTAAAATATAAAAATGTCATTCTATCTAATAGATTTGCTTAGCTATGTATTTATAAACTTTTATTAAAATCAAATTAATCAAACAACAATTTGAATATTATAAAAATTGATGCATTTAAAAAAAATGATGAATGAATATGGAGTTAACTTTTCAAAATGTATACATCTTCTATTATTTTTAAATGATTAAAAATAATTTTTTTTTATAATATGTGAGAAACTAAATGTTTCCAAATAAAAGAAAATGTTGTAACACTGTAAAAACGCACACCTAAATTGTTAGGCAATTTATTTCAATCCATGGATGAGACTTATGACCTTTTTAGAAAAAAAAATGGGATTTTGTTAGGGTAATTATTACTATATTTAGAATTTCTAAAAAGGATCAAGAAAATTCTTTTCTTGTTAATTGATTATATATAATATATTTTAAAAACTTCCTTCCCGTCAATGTCGGATGGGAAAATAGATTTCAAGATAGAAGATATCTTTGGCGATATTTAATCATGTATTGCTCGTACAAGCATGTTGCTAAATTTATCTTCATGTTTTATAAATATCGAGAATTTGAAATTATTTTAATCCTCTATTTTGTGTTTCCTTATTAAAGAATTTTACGTTTTGTGTGTATGTATATTTAGTAAAAATGAAAAAATAAATTATTTTATTATTTTTCAAAAAAGAAATTATTAAGTAAAGATATTTATTTAATTTTTTTTCCTAATGCAGCTGGCAAATAGACCGTGATCTTTTTATGCCATAAGGACTGCACAGACGTTACTCACTTTGCATAACCCAGGAGGTGCTTGTAGCTTGAAGATAAGCCACGGGCGCGGTGTAACAATGCCCCGTAACGCTCTACGATCCTATTAGACAGGAACCTTCGGTTTAAACTGGATTCTGAACCACTACAACACCCATGGCAACGCCGGGATGTGAACCCGATACATGTGGTACCGAGCGCCAGTGGCCATCAGGCACGTAAAGATATTTATTTAAACTATAATATTTATTTAAATTATTATTTAATAAATAAAGAGTAAAAAAGTATTAACTAGAAAACAAAATCAAACACATTTTTATTATGAACTATTTTAAAACACAATTATTTAAATTTTTCAATTAATGATCTCTTAACGGAAAATCCTATTAAAGATATACTCCACACTCTAATATAATTAAAATATTTCACTCATTATTTTTAACAACAATTAAACATCATATCATAAATAAAATCTTGAAAATACAATAACTAACTTTCAGTGTGAAATAAAATCATTAAATTCGTAAAACTAGAAAATAATTTGGAATTTTATGGGGCAACAAATTAAATGTTTAACTTTTACTAAATAATTTATATAAAATAATATCGTTATTTTATTTCGGGAACTTAGAAAATCCTTTGTCTCTTCAAATATAATGACAGGTATACTTTTTTTTTTTCTTTTTCTCCTTGTAAATCATTCTAACTTTAAAAAAATTTAAATCTGTTGGAGAGAATTAATTATTTCCAATACTTAAATAACCATTTTGTCTTATATTAGCACTGATAATATTTAATTACTTAATACCATATTCCTTTACAAATTTCGCAACAACAGATAATTATGTAGCTTTCCTAAAATGGTTATCCTCAAAATCCTAAGTCATGTCAATAGAAAAGAGTTTAAGATGATATCCCTAAATTTTTCAAAACTGTAAGAAACTAATACGCCCTGAACGAATAAAATTTTATTTTTATGCTATATGTGATACATAACTGTCAAATGAGAGAACAATTCTTCTGCATTCGTTGTTTATTTGTATATTTCTGGTTCATTGTATTGCTTTCAAAATAAAATAAATTAAATATTATTAATAAATCAAATTAAATGTTCTTCAATATAAAAAATATTCCTTAAGTGAAAAATTAAAATGATAGAATTTATAGCTATTATATAGTTAGAATTTAGGATCGTAGAGCGCTGCGGGGGCATTGTTACTCCGCGTCCGTGGCTTACCATCAAGTTACACGCGCCCCCTGGGTAATGCAAAGTGAGTAACATCGGTGCAGCCGTTATGGCGAAAGATCACGGTCTGTTTGCCAGCTGCATTAGAAGAAAAAAATATATAGTTAGAATTTATATAGGGAAATTATATGTTTAGAAGCTACATGATTATATGACAAGCCATATGGTTATAGAGTTTCTAAGATTGGATGTTTTAAAAAAAAAAGCTTATATAGTATAAATGAGTTAAATATTAGTAAATTACGAAGTTGCAAATTTTCAATGGCAGCCTTATTGATAGAGCACTAACATTTCCAAGATTTGGAAATCTGTTTCGAAACCGAAAAGTGAAAATATATTGCACTAAAGAATATTTATTAGGAAGTTATCTTTAAGTATTCTTTTTTTTTAGTGCTGTGGTAGCCGCTGAAATATAATTTCTTTTCAAATTAAGTATAATACTACAACGTTTATAAAATATTCATGCAGTATTGAGTTTGATCTTGGATTTCAGAAATCAAAGAACTTGGATTATCAGTGTGATTTTGATGCCTTATTTTGTTTATTATTAAATTTTATTTTGTTGAATCACTTGAATCAACACTAGAATTCATAAATATGATAATTTTCCTCCAGTGTTCTTTCATGTTGTAGAAAACAATGCAGTTATGTATACCGCATTTGTGTATATAATTTAAATCATCTTTTACTTTAGATATGTACTTATTCCATTAATACTAAAATAGAAAATGTTGCAAATATATTACATTAAAATGGATAGTGTATTGATCATCTGAGCTAAGAGTTGAATGACAAATCTATTAAACTAACATGGAACTATTATTATTATAAACATGGAACCGATTCCATGTCTTTACTAAGGATTAACAGAATAAAACTGTACGTCTGTTGGGCTGGAGATTAAACGCTGCGAACATCCTAAAAGCCAATCTTGGGCGTTCATTTAAAATATTTGTGGAAAAACTAAATATCGTGTAACAGGCCCTGTTAGTGATGAATGAATCCTCAAGTTAAAATACCAGACATATGAAAACAACAGTAAAGTGAACATTTGAGATACACATTAAATATTTATTCTGTGTATAAATATTTTGTTTATAACGAATAAACCTAATAGGATAGAACAATATGTAATAAAACAGCACTAGATTAAGGAAAATATATTTTCGTTGAATACTATGAGACTACATATCCATTCGTTAAAATTTAGATTAATTAAAATTAAAAACATAATTTAAAACTATTTTAAATTATAGTTAAAGTTTCGATGTTATATACAAAATTGAACAAAATCGTTCTCACAGATGTTATTAACTAAAATATTTAAAAATTACATTATGTTATAACATAATATAATATGAAAATATAATGCATTTAAAATGTTCATCATATTACTTTAATAAAATTACTTATTTTACAATAGGCAACTAAGTAATAGATAAAAGTACATGTAAACTTGAAATTTTGTTAGAAAAACTTCAGTTAAATTATTTTATTAGCCTTATTCTTATATTGAAAGTTGAATCTTATTTAATATTTACTGTAGAAAAACATTTGCAATAAAAAATGAAGGATATGGCGAAATATAAATTGTGGGCAGAAGCAATGATTTGTAATTAAGGAAACTTTTACTTAAAAATTTAAAATACTGTTAAAAGTCGTCCCCATAGTGTTTGAAATGTTTTTCAGTAAATTGCACAATATTAAAGAATAGCGGAGTGAACTTCAATGGAAGTTCATACTTTAGGAAGAAATCATGACATAAAAATGATTCAAAATAATATTATCTAAAGTAAAAAATCTGTAATTTCATTATAAAAGTGCTTTCGAAAACACTTAGAACAATTTTTACACAGTTTAATTGGTTTTCTAGAGCACTGATGTAAAACACTGTATGTTATTAAAGGAAACAGAATTGAAAACTGATAATTTAAAAAATATCAACCGTGGAAATAAGATTATATTTAATGACGAAAGTTGATTACACATTTTATGGAATTATGGATGAAATTTGAATTGGTAAATTATTATATAATTCATATTAAACAGAACTTTTATATGACAGCATAATATCGACACAGAGTCATTTTCATCTAGAAATAAATATATGTAAGTCTGCAATTTTTTTTTTTAATTTACAGAAATATGATATATGCTCGTACTTAAATGTATTCCGACAGAATTGCAGAAAATATAGATAAATATTCTATAAAGATTTAAATTAAAACAATATGATAATTTGAAACACGAATTGAATATATTCTGTACTAATTTCTATATATTTGTCTGTATATTCGAAATTTAATCTCCATAGTTACCCGAATCAAACTCGGTTAAGAATATCACGGGATGCATTAAGAATAAATATATATGTTACCTGTAAAATATATAATCAGTATTATATATATGATATATATATATATATACCTGTATTACATTGTTTGATTACAAGAGGAAAAGTTTTTTTTCTCCAAAAACATCTGTTAATTTATCATTTAAACCTATTAAAAAAAAAAGGAAAAACATACTTTTACTAAACAATGTATAAGATTTAATTTCCCTACAAATAAAAGTTTTACTTATTTTCCACTTATTTTTTTAATTTATTTAAACTTTAAAATTATTATTAGAATAAATAATGTTCACATATTAATAAAAATGTTTCAGTTTGTCTTAAATGTGTGAAATATAGATAAATTTTCATCATTTTTAATTTATGAATACATTTCAATGTGTGTTTATCGTGCATAGCATTTTATATACAAGTTAGGGCAGAAAACACAGCATTTTATAAAAATGTTATGGTATAAACACCATCGAAACAATACATTTAGAACGAACAATACCAGTATTCAATGAAAGCAGAAACAGATGTTGCCCAAAACAGAAACAAAAAAAAAAATCACAGTCGATATATATGCAACAATGCCTGAATTATTCAAACAAGGAACGTTTTTACAAATTCAGTTGCCCACTTTGCTTCTAAATTTTATGTATCGTCTGTCTGTGACGTCACCTCCGGATGAATAAAATAAAACTTGTTGGATCGTATAGATGAAAAAAAGGGGGTTACTCTGTACTCCCCTTGGAGAGATTCAACATGTATCTGAATGTATTTGGAAAGTAAATGCACAGCTTTTGTCTGCATTCACATTCTGTTTTTCAACCGGATTTGTTAACGACACTTTGGGATTTATGTTACTGGAGTCAATAAAGAAATTTTGAATGGGTTGAATAAGTAATCCGATGGATTCTGTTCATGGAGTATCGATAAGAAAAATGTATTCGGAATGCTAAGGGAAATTTTTCATGGTGCATATATTTTTGACATGTTTTATTATAATGGGGATTCCCCTTTTTCTTGTACTTTAGCTCCATTACGTGACTAAAAGTACATAAAGTATTTTTGTATCACAATTATATTTTCCTCTTAAATTTACCATTGTCATTGTCATCATGCTAAATGCAGAAATGGAAATTATATTTGTGAAATATGGTTAGGTCGAATTAAAACTTACATATTTTTTTAAATAATATTTTTAAACGAAAGCCAAATGAATCTGTTATATTTTTAACTATCTAATGTTAAATAAATATTTTCATAGTTCTAACAACATTGATGATGATTTCGTATGAATTTGATTGAACACAATATATCATAACAAATTTTTTTAAATAAACAAAGTTTAAACTTTTAAAAAATTTCTACACGTTTTCTTTAATTACAACTATATTTAAATGCATCCTTTATTTTAAAATAACAATTATTTAAAAAAAAAAAACATAATTTACAAAATTAACTCTAAATTTCGTAGATTAATGCATTGTTCTTTAGGCAAATTGAATAATTTCAATTTCAAACCCAAATTTGAACAAATTATAAAGTTAACAGTAGAATAATAATGCTAAGTATAATATTTTTACACAAATTTATCATTTTATAAAATCGATCATATTTACATAGCGATTCTCGCACATATGTAAATGCAATATAATAAGAAAAAATAAAAACGATATAGATATCATAAAAGATATTAGAATATTTTTATATATTATTACATTTATCTCATTGGTACTATTTAATTTCCAAGAAACATTGAATCCTTTAAATAGAGAGGTAATAAATTTTCACACAAGAAGATAATTTAATATGCTTGCTACAATTCATACTACATTAATTAGTGACTTATGGAAAAATATGCGAAATTAATTCTTGAAAATATCGAAATGCAATTTCGGGACAGACAGGCAACAAATAATTAATTTTTAAATAAAGTTAATAAACTTAAATAGAAATTTCCATTTATCGTAAAGATTTTTAATGTACATTGTTTATATTTTTAAAAATGCATTTGAGTTATTTGGAAAAATGATGTGGTTAATTTGTAAAAGGAAACGTTTGAAATTATTAATCCTTAGATTGATTAAATTTGCATCGATTGAACACATATTTTACCCATAGAAGAATTAAAATATTTTATATTTATATTAAATTTTACTGTAGTTAAATATATTTTTATTTTAAAATTGAAAAATTAATTCACACATAATATAATTCATTGTTGTTAGAAAACAACGTCATATGAACTTTTTCATTTTTTTTTATGTACGAATCTTTTTGCTGTATTATTTTTCGAAAATATTTCCTTAGAAATTCATAATTAAAAAAATATAATGTGTTATTATCGAACTTATAACAATAACTTAAAATGTGTTAAACTTATAATGTGTTATTATCGAATTGAACAATAAAACGTATTCATAAGAGTTTATTTTTAAAATTACAAACATGAACATATTTATAATAATGTCTATAATTTAATGCTTAATTCTTAATTGAAGAACATCAAATTTTCCAATACATATATTGCATTTTATACTTTATTATGTTGAATATATTTTATGCTACTCAATTTTCATATGCATTTATGCAAAATTAATTATTGCTACAATGTAATTTTTATTAATTTATCTTTTTATTTTTAATGTTATTTATTTAATTAATTTATCCTTTAAGGTTTAAATTATATTAATGGTTTATTGTAGATTTGCTTTAGTACATATAATTGTCAATCATTGAAAATTAAAGACATTTATGAATGGAAACTCTCCAACAAAATGTTAATTAATTTCTGTAAATTTAATAAACTTTCAATTTTAAAAGCATCAAAAATTACAGCATTATTTAAGAAGATTATAGCAATTTCCTCATTTGTATATTATAATCTGAGAAAGTACTCATTCTATTTCTGTTTGTTTTAGTTTGTTAAGGTCTCTGAGCTGTTAATATTTAATTTCAAATTTAATTGCTTCAAAATAATATATAAATATTCGAAAATAATATTATGGAAATAAAAATATTCTAAATATTTCGTTTTGTTCATGAAAAGCCACAACCTTTAGTGTTCATTAAATACTTTTAAAACATTTCAAAATATTTTAGAAATAATTGATTACTTTGCTTCTATAAAATTAGAAAATATTTAATTTCAATATATAATATATTTAATTATACATTGTGATAAGTCTAAGATTAACTATTTTAAAGTTATTTTCATATTGCATATAAATTTTAAACAATAAAATGTATTAATTAATGATGCTTGTAGTAATCAAGTTTTTATTATTTTCTATTAAATTTGGATATTCCAAAATTAACATGAAAGATTTCAAAATAAATTTTATTGGATCATTAAAAATTATCGATCTCTTTTCTAATATAAGTAATATTAATTAAATTTCTAAATAAGTTTTTTCAGAATGCACTATTTAAATAATATACTTGATAGTTAATAAATGGAATGAAAAAATAAATTATTAAGATGTATCATGTTTGTGCACACTTTAATAATGTTAATTTAAATTCAAACAAGTTTTTATAATATAACTGTGTTTATACTTAATAGATGACTTTTTTCGATTATTAGTTTTATTTATTCTCTAAATTTATACATTTAGGGAACATTTATTGCTAAACTAATATTACTACGAGTATTTTACTACTAAAAAATATCTAAGTTCCGATTAGGTTGGAATGTAAATATTTAACTTATCCATTTAAATTTTTAAGAGAATGTATTTCTATTTGACGAGAGTGTATTGCCAATTTCTTTACAAAATTTAAGTGATATTAATTAAATTGCTAAATAACTTTTTTTCAGATATACACTATTTAATTGCTGTACTTTAGAGTTAATAAATAGAACAAAAAAATTAAATTTTTAAGATGTTGTAAGTATCATGTTTGCTCAAACGTTAATAATATAAAATTAGTGCTAGACATTAGCTTTTCATAGCCAAATTTTTCTCTATACAATTCAGCAGCGACATGAAAGGTTTCGTAACAAATGAAATAAGAACTAGTAATTGCGTCTAGACTATTGCAAATATTATATATCATTTTAACATCTTCTCTAAAAATAATAGAAATAGTATTGCTTTTAATAAATATAATTGTCTTCTAGATATCATACAAAACTTTAAAATGAATCAAAAGAAGCAAACTTGGTAACTTTTCGGACAGAATAGTATTTTTGATGTGTATAATTTATATATAATATTTTTATATTTAATAAAACGTTAAAATACATTTTTATCGTATATATATTATATATATATTTAATATGTGGTTAATTAGTATATAATTTGTAGCAAGCATATATATAGTATAATTTAAATGATAAAAATATTTGTCTTATGATCTATCGAGTAAGAAAAGCTCATTTAAACTGTTTTCCTAATAATTATAAATTTTTTAAAAAATAATTTAAATAAACAATGAAGCTGCGAAATCCAAAGGAACTTAGAAGTTTAAATTTTAACAAACATTGCTTTGGATTAAATCAAAATGTAGTTCAAAACAAACATGTTAAACAATGTTTGTTTTCTAATTTTTAGCTACATTTTACAGATATAAAGTAATAATTATAAGAATGTACAGATACTATATCAAAATGCTATTTACTGCAATTTACAATGGATCGAATTAAACTGATAATTATATCATTATAAATATAATATTAATTCTTATGTATTTATTACAAAATAACAAGTATCTTATATAAGTATTTATGTCTGTAATTATATTGCTGTTATTACTTATATATCAGAATATTGTTGAACTTAATTTGCATTCACGGACAGCAATCTACTGTTTAAAATATCACCATATTTTGAATACAAATTTATTTTATATATTCATTTAATTAAATAGGAATGTTTAGATGAAACTTCTAAGATTTTTCTAAAAATTGAATAAATCTGCAATTATTACAATTAGTATTACATCATTCAATTATTCAATTCCTTCTATTAGCTCACACTCTTCCTATAGGTCCTTTTGTTCTGGTTCAAATTTTCAATCGTTCATAAAATACTTTTTTTATTCATCCACTCATCCTCAAATACATTTTTTTTTTTTTTTGAATTTGTAGTGGATGACACTTGATGTTAATACAGTTTTTCAAAAATTAATTAATTCACTAAATTTAATTAATTAATTAAAGATTTTTTTAGATTTAAGTTGCATGTATCTATCAATAGATGGCGCCTAATAAAAAATGAATGAAAATTATTTATAAAGGACTTTCTGCAATATAGTGAAAAAAAAAAAGGTAGGAATTGACTTACATTTTTTTATATATTACTTGTTTCTTGTAAAACTTCAACGGAAACAAACGATTTTCAATAAAATGATGTATCAATATATATATATATATATATATTTCAAAATAAATACTTTCCATGCTAAACCGACAACAATATATATCTAGGTGCGCAATCCATGAAAACAAGATAGTTTTAATTCAGGAAAAATTTATATAAAATTTTAGGAAAATAAATTGTGTAAAAAATTTTTTCAGTTCAATAGCATTGACGATTATGCCATCACTTTATAATTTGACAACAATACGTAACTATAGTAATATTCTTATATATTATTAAGCACGTATTTATTTTTTAAAAAATTAACAAGTTTGTTTGTTTTAGAAATTTTTTAGATATTTGTTACTAACTGATATATATGTGTATATATATCGGTTAGTAACAAATATCTAAAAAAATTTCTAAAACAAACTAACTTGTTAATTTTTTAAAAATAAATATAATAATATATAATATAACTATATAACTATATAACTATATATATATATATATATATATATATATATCAATATGAAGTTGATTCACGTGCTATAGATAGATTTAATAGTATAAACATTATTCAATTCCTTCTAGTAGCTCACACTCTCCCTATATTTATCTTGTTCAAATTTTCAATGGTTAATAAAATACTTTTTATACATCCACTCAAGTTCAAATCACAATTTTTTTTTTTAACTTGTAGTGGATGACACTGGATGTTAATACAGTTTTTTTTAAATATTAATTCATTAATTAAATTTAATTAATTAATTTTAGTTTTTTTTTTTAGATTTAAGTTGCATGTATCTGCTAATAGATGGCGCCAGATAAAATTAAAAAATGAATGAAAATTATTTATAAAGGACTTTCTGCAATATAGTGAAAAAAAGTAGGAATTGACCTTAAAAAATTTGTTTTTATATTACTTGTTCTTCAAATAGTCTTTCACGACAGCACTTCTATTTTTGTCTTTGGCATATGCTTAGGACAATTGTGTTAGAAATATACTAATTAATGAGATCACAAAATAAAATAGCAGTAAATGTTTTTGCTGTTTTTGAAAATAATACCAGTATGGGTGAATTCCAAATTCAGTCAATTTCGTTTCTGATGAGACGGTCATATAAATACCCTACTACTAACCTTAGTTTCTAGAGCTAAAGCTAAAAAGCTAAAATTAACTCAAAAGCCTATTTAAGTGCGTAGGTAGAGTTGGATGTATAAAGTCATTACGGAGTAAGTATGGAGAGGAATGTATAAAGTCATTAACATGAAAGAAAACTTTAATTTGACATTCACCTCTTATTGTGTAATTTATAAAGGTTGGAAATTACAAAAAAGGTTGCCACAATATCTTAGAATTTTTAACAAAAAAGAAATATGGACTCCATTTTCTGTAAATTATACTAATAAAAGCAAGATTTAAGGAAATTTCCTTTCAATTTTTAGAAGCATTTTACCTTATAATGTAAAGAAAGTAATAAACGATGACGATGTAGTAAAATTGTCTATCCAATTGACAAAATTTAATTATATTTAAAGAATATTTCACCAACAATAAAAATACAAATGTTAAACATTGAAAGAGAAAATGTTAAATATTAAAGAAGAGTAGAATTGGTTATCTGTTGAATTCTATTTATTCTCACTTATTTCAAAGAATGCCCAAATAATTACAAAAAAAATGGGAATGTAATTCTATATTTTAAAGGATATTAAAATTGAAGTAAGCATATTTTTATTTATATTTCAAATGCAATTCAATTAGTTATTATTTTCAAAATAACTTTGAGTTAGTTCAATATTTTAATAATATTCATTTCATTCTATAATAAATGGTATTTCTTTACATTATATTATTTATAATTTCTTTGTAGCTGGACTTAGGGGTATATAATTTTTTAATGAATATTAGTATTGTTTTTCAAAATTAACAATCCATTAAATGCTTTTCATTTAGTATGAAAAAATTAATATTACGAAAAATATTATCAATTTATTCAATTCTAAATAATTCTTCTACAGTGTATTTCTAAATGATTAAAACATTTTAAAAAAGGATATAAATGCTAATATTTTATTTAAGTCCGTATTATATAAATAATATAAATACATTTTCTATAAATATTATTGCATTGATAATAATATGCTTAAATTTTGTAAAAAGTATTCTTTGAATCATTTAACTTAAAATTTCGTAATAACGTAACTTTTTTATTTCAATACCACAAGGTTTTTTTTAAATTTTCATTTTCATCTAGAAAAAAATCCATAAATGTGGTTTTATGTTTACCAATATATTTCTGTATGTGATATATTATTGCATATAATTAATTTTTGTTAATGAAAGAAAATTTCTTTTATGTTATTGATTTAAACTTATTGCCTTATATAAGAATAAAAATTAAGGATTGCGATTATAAAATTTTGATTAATAATTAAGAGAAAACTTAGTTTGGTATATGTAATAGATTACAACATTAGCTGTATGAATATTTATATTTATAAATAATCTATTGTAAAAGAAAAAATGCCCCTGCTTTTAATTTTATACGCTTAAACCACTGTTGCTCTTTTAAAACACAATCCCAAAATAATATCCACTTAAATTCATCCTTACAAATCATTTCCCTCTTTATATATAATTTTTCTTTTGCCAATAATTAAGATTTTAATAAAAAATAATATTTTTATACATCGTTTTGTCAATCAAAAATTTTTATATTTTTTAATAAATCCATGTACGAGCTTCACCGTAGACAGTTTGATTACTTGTTAAAAATATTGATTAAAATATTGATTAAATATTGATTAAAAATTTGATTAAACAGATGATGACACGCTATTTTATATAAGAAAAATAATTTCTAACAACAATTTGAAATATAACAAATAACAACTTAACACAACAATTAATATTTAATTGAGTAATCTACAATGCTACTATTAAATCTAGAGATTTATTAGAAATCATGAATTTATTTATCTGGAATTGTAATTAATAAACGTAATTTGACGAAACAATGCAATAATTAACAAGAATAAAATTTTCAATTTCTAACGCATTCTATAGAAACGTTGCATTTAAACATCCATTAATGTTTTTATGCATTTGAGCATAACTTATAACATGATTACAAATATATAAATATATATATATATATATATATATATATATATATATGCTTATGTATTCATGTATATTCATGTATTCAAAGTGATTTTAAACAGAAAAATTGTAATACATGTCAAATGTAAGAAATTATAATACAGAACTCACTATGAAATATCACTACTGATATAAAATTAAATTTGATTAAAAAAAGAAATTTTCCATTGTTATTTGGGTATTATTATTACTATTCAACTTATTACTATTTATTAATTATTTTATAAATACATTGAAGCTTGAAGGAGATTTAAAAATATTAAATAATTTATGTTTATAGAGTTGTATTAGTTGCCATTTTTTATAAAATCAATCAAAAACTAAACTTGATTAAAAAAAGTGAAACAATTGCTTCATATATAAAATTGCTACATTATTAAATCTAATTTAAACTTTCTATAACTTTAAAAAATTATATACAAACATGATTTTACTTCTGTGAAAATTTTTGTTTACCTCTATTTTAAGTGCGTTATTTCATTGTTTGAAATAAATTTCTAAACAATTTATTTAACCACGTTGTAATTGAAAAAACAATTTGAATATCGTTATTTAAGAGTGGATGAAGATTGTTAAAGTATATGTGATATTTAATCTATAATTCAAAATGGCATTTTAATTTATCTGTTATTTTCAATTTATATTTTTTTATTTCTAAGCCTATTTTTAGATTTACATGCAATTAAAAATTAATCTTCTTTTAATTCGATATAAAAGGTTTTATTTAAAATATATGTCACTAATTTATTTTCAGATAACAAACAAAAAATAACATATTTAAAATTATTTTTTCTATTGATCAAAAAATTGTCAACAAAATTTTATAACTTTCCTTTACTTCACATTATAGAACATCTTCAATTGAAATAATATAATTGCTATTTTCGAAAACTGTTAATCGTGCATTTATTTTGCTTAAATAAGAAAAAGTCCAGCAAAATATTTTATCCTCTGTCTGCTTTCAACATTATTTCGCATCAAGTTTTCATGTAATCCTATATTAATATATAACAACATTATAAAAATAATTCTTTAAAATATCACCTATTAAAATCTGTACTATATTAAAAAAATACTATTATTAAAATGTATGCTGATAAATAAATGTTAAAATAATATAAAATATTTAGCAGTTTCCAAAAATATATTAATAATGTTTCTATTAAGTTTTTTTAAATTTTATCATTCATTTTGCTACCATTTAAATTTTAACAAATTATTTAATGCTCAACACTTGTTTAAAACTTGTCCTTTTTTTTATTTTTAAATAGTAATAAAATTCCTAATTTATCCTTTATACTAGACATCGTAGAAAAAAATTTTAATGACACACTCTATTATGAGAAATAAATTTAAAAAATTGCCTCTCATGAGTTAAATAAACCTCGATCAATGTATTTAAAACACAGAGTAAAACAATCATAGAGCATGTGTTGCGTTTTTTTACTAGTAATTATCATTTGAAAATAATACATCAACAACAACAAGTTGTAATTAGTAACATTTGATACGTAATTTAGCGTACCAACATGTTTGCTTTCATCAGTTTTATAACGAAAATAACATATAATTTTACGTAAAGAATAATAAATATTTTTAAAAAATACCAACAATAAAAACTAATCTAATATATAATCGATTTTTTTACAATTTGGTTTTTTTAATTTATGATTTCATGTATTATTTAAATAAAACGCTGTTATTGACATTAAAATCAATTAAATTATTTAATTGTCCCTTGCTTTTTATGTAACGCTTACAACCAATATCTATTCTCCATCCATTTTTGCTAAATTATAAAAAATATTGCATAGCATTTATGCACCATATTATTTTTGCACAATTCATTTATTATTTTCCCCATGCACCAAGCACAACTAGTGCTTCAATGCTAACCAATCACGATCTCTTCTGCTCAACTCTTTGAACTCATTACCGCTTTCGATTTTTACCCCACAATAAAAAGAGAGGGGAAAAAAAAGGATAAAAAAAGGGTCTTACCGTTAGTATAATGAACTGTGAGGCATCTATGCGATGGCGACATCGAGCAAGGAGGGGCCGTGGCCCCTTCCGTGGGGCCCGAATGGTCCCTGTAGGGCCACCTGTTACCATGGTCCACGGGATACTTAGCTTTCTTGACCAAGAAAGATCTCGGCATGGTGACCGCATCCGGCTATGGAAAAGACGCCTCCTCCGCTTCTCCAGTTTCCAGCGGCGTCATTTCCCGAATCCGGGAAAAATCTCTTCGCTGTCTCTTTCGGAGAGGAAGGAAGGTTTTTTGTCGTTCGGGAAAACCGGACCACGT
The DNA here is from genome assembly GCA_021605095.1 of Caerostris extrusa. Taxonomy (NCBI): domain Eukaryota; kingdom Metazoa; phylum Arthropoda; class Arachnida; order Araneae; family Araneidae; genus Caerostris; species Caerostris extrusa. The sequence goes on along the minus strand of BPLR01017304.1, from coordinate 105,363 downwards.
TTCCGGAATTGGGGGATTGAACAGAGATAGAGAGGGACTGACCGACCAGGCAACGGGGTTTGCGCAGTTGTGAGTAGATTGAGGGGGTGGAACGAGTGATACTGTTCCGGAGAGGGGGAGGGAGGACGATCACGGGGGGTGGAAGGGTGGATGGCTGTACGGTGGCGCCCTCTGCAGGAAGAAGAGAGGAGTGTGGAGGGGGAAGGTGGGTGTACAGGAGAGGCGCTGCGCAGGGAAAGTGTAAAACAGGGTTAAGTGAAAAAAAGAAGGGAAATGTAGTGTTGTTTTTCCACCTGTACAGTTTGGATTCAGAATCCTAAAACTATTGTACCCTTCGCAATTGACTAATGTGTTTATTTTTTATTGCAATTGTGAATTGTCATTGAAAAATAACTTTTTTAATTTTAATGATTGAAATGACACCATTCCTTTGTTTATTTATTCTGCAATAAAAATTTCAATGATGAATGCAAAATTTTGTGTATTGATAATTATGACGAATAAAGCCAACAGCAATCTTAGATAGCAGCAATTGACTAATATAATTATTTTTATTACATCTGTTGATTGCCATGGAAAAATAAATTTTTAATTTAATAATTGAAATGACATCGTTCCTTTGTTTATTCTGCAATACAAATTTCAATGAGAATGCAAAATTTTGTGCATTGATAATTATGATGAATAAAGCCAACAACATTCTTAGATAGTAGAAATTGACTGATATATTTATTTTTTATTACATCCATTGATTGTCATTGAAAAATAATTTTTAATTTAATAATTGAAATGACATCGTTCCTTTGTTTATTCTGCAATACAAATTTCAATGAGAATGCTAAAAATTTTTTATTACATGCATTGAAAATTATGATGAATAAAGCCAACAATGATTCCTAGATAGTAGAAATTGACTAATATATTTATTTTTTATTACATATGTTGATTGCCATTGAAAAATAAATTTTTAATTTAATAATTGAAATGACATCGTTTCTTTATTTCATTCTGCAATAAAAATTTCAATGATGAATGCAAATTTTTGTGCATTAATAATTATGATGCATAAAGCCAATTAACATTCTTATATTTATTTTTTATTACAATTGGCTAAAATATATATTTATTTTTTATTACATCTGTTGATTGCCATTGAGAAATAAATTTTTAATTTAATAATTGAAATGACATCGTTCCTTTGTTTATTCTGCAATAAAAAATGTCAATAATTATGATGAATAAAGTGAATGCAAAATTTTGTGCATTGATAATTATGAATGAATAAAGCCAATTAATCATTCTTAGATAGTAGAAATTGACTAATATATTTATTTTTTATTACGTCCGTTGATTGCCATTGAAATTTTTTTAATTTAATAATTGAAATGACATCGTTCCTTTGTTTATTCTGCAATAAAAATTTCAATGATGACTGCAAAATTTTGTGCATTGATAATTATGATGAATAAAGCCAACATCATTTATTGATAGTAGCAATTGACTAATATATTCATTTTTTATTACATCTGTTGATTACCGTTGAAAAATAAATTTTTAATTTAATAATTGAAATATCATTGTTCCTTTGTTTATTCTGCAATAAAAATTTCAATGATGAATGCAAAATTTTTGCCCATTGATAATTTTGATGAATAAAGCCAACAACATTCTTAGATAGTAGCCGTTAACTTATAATTTTTTTTATATTTATTTTTATTACATCATCGTTGATTGCCATTGAAAAAAATTTTGTGCATTGATAATTATGATGAATAAAGCCAACATTTAATAATTGAAATGACATCGAAAAATTCCTTTGTTTATTTATTCTGCAATAAAAATTTCAATGATGAATGCAAAATTTTGTGCATTGATAATTATGATGAATAAAGCTTCTTAGAACAACAATATTTTACATATTGAAAAATAGCAATAATTGAAATGGCTCCTTTAATTATTTATTTTTTATTACATATGTTGATTACCATTGAAAATTAATTTTTAATTTTTTAATAATTGAAATGACATCGTTCCTTTATTTCATTCTGCAATAAAATTTCAATGATGAATGCAAATTTTTTGTACATTGATAATTATGATGAATAAAGCCAACAACATTTTTAGAACACAATTAACAATTAACTAATATATTTATATTTATTACATCTGGTGATTGCCATTGAAAAATAAATTTTTAATTTAATAATTGAAATGACGTCGTTTCTTTATTTCATTCTGCAATAAAAATTTCAATGATGAATGCAAATTTTTGTCCATTGATAATTATGATGAATAAAGCCAACAACATTCTTAGATAGTAGCAATTGACTAATATATTTATTTTTTATTACGTCCGTTGATTGCCATTGAAATTTTTTTTTAATTTAATAATTGAAATGACATCGTTCCTTTGTTTATTCTGTAATAAAAATTTCAATGATGAATGCAAAATTTTGTGCATTGATAATTATGATGAATAAAGCCAACATCATTCATTGATAGTAGCAATTGACTAATATACTAATTTTTATTACATCTGTTGATTACCATTGAAAAATAAATTTTTAATTTAATAATTGAAATAACATTGTTCCTCTATTTATTCAACAATAAAAATTTCAATGATGAATGCAAAATTTTGTGCATTGATAATTATGATGAATAAAGCCAACAACATTCTGAGATAGTAGCAATTGACTAACATATTTATTTTTTATTACATCCGTTGATTGCCATTGAAAAATAATTTTTTTAAGTTAATAATTGAAATGACATCGCTCCTTTGTTTATTCTGCAATAAAAATTTAAAATGATGAATGTTAAATTTTGTGCATTGATAATTATGATGAATAAAGCCAACAGCATTCTTAGATAGTAGCAATAGTTGTAAGTTTGTATCTAACTCGACTTATTATGCATATAAATGAATATTTTAATATGTAGATTGCAAATGCAAGAAGTAGTTTTTGTTTTAATTAATAGCCAAAAGAACAAAAACAGGATAAATATCTTCTATTTAAAATACTGTTATTATGCATTTTTACACTCTCCAAATAAATAAAGAATTTATTAAATATAGATCTAGAGTGAAACTGAAAAAAAGATTAAAATTATTCAGGGAGTTATGATTTAGTTACTCACTGTAGTATTTGCAAACTTAAGCAAACGCATCTAACACAAACACATCTATTCAATCAAGCCTACGCATTTTTAATAAACTAAAAATTTGCATTAATTGCACTAATTGTATTTTTTGAATTACGAGAATATTTACCAAAAGCAATCCTTTTATGTTTCATGAAATTATGTACAAGCAAATTATTTTTATGTAGTATTTCCATCTCGCAACAGGATCTGAATTATTCGAAATAATTTATTTTTGGGTTATTTTGAATATTTACCTGTTTTTTTTTTACCTACTCTGCAAAAAGTTTTTAAGTATTTAAATTAATGATTAATAATAAATTATTATCGTAGTTTTTTTTTTATTCGAAAGCAATAAAAGTATGTTATATTTATTTATTTATTTATATTTTTGAAATATCGCATTTTTTATGAAATAATATTCTATTATAGACGAATTTTTTATTTAATTAATTGTAAACGTCTACACAATAGGACACCTTCAAACAATGAATGCTTATTTTATTCATATAAATGATAAAACGTAGTTTCAAAACTACAATAGTAATAAAAACAATTTCTTACAAATCATATTTAACCTAATAACCTATCCAAATAAATCCAATATTCAAATCTATAAGATTAAAAAATAAGTTTAAAAATATTGGATTACTCCATCATATTAATATAACTCCATCATATTAATATCCATCATCTAAACTATTACTCCATCATATTATATATTTCAAATGAAATTGCTTTAAATTGAAACAGAAATTTTAAGAAACAAATTAACTTATTTCTTTTATTTTCTTATAGATCATGAAATAGTCAGACACGAACTTTTAAAAAGAATAATTAGAATAATGATAAAAAAAAAATGCAACAATCTATGCCAATTACAGTTCTCTTTTAATTTAAAATTAAATTAAGTAATTTAATACAAATTTTAATAATAAATTTAATAAAATTATATAATGTTAATAAAATATAACAATGTTAATAAAATTTAAAAAATTAATAACATTTAATCAATTCAATGAACATTATACAATAAAATGCAATTTCCTTGAACTATGCAAAAAAATAAAAAATTTTTTTTTTTTTTTAAACACTTACAAATTTGAATACTTTTAAGTAATGTTAAGAGAAAATTTTGAAAAATTGCAATATTTCTTCACATTTCCCGTCATGTTATCAATTTCGAAATTTGTTCAAGGCAAATTATTCATTGTTAAGTACAGAACAAAAAGTAAATAATTCGAAAACTAATATTCAGTAGATTCCTACATCAAAAATTGTGTTGATCCAAAAAATTTCATTAAATACTTTTAAATTTTAACGACAAGGTTATATTTAACCTAGAGTAACTCGTTCAATAAACCTTTAATTAATCTTTAAACACACAGTATTCAGTAAAAAAATATCTATCGAAATGCTGAAAATCAATTAATATATTTAGTACTCTTGTACTAACTACTAGCTGCAGCGACATTTCAAGCAATTATTTATTTTTTAATTTACGTAAAAACCCTTTTATGTATGTATATATATATCTATGTATATACATCTATGTATATATATATATATATATCTATGTATAATATATATATACATATATATATATATACATAAAAGTTTTTTTTTAAATGTCTTGAATCATATTATATATAGTGTTTGTGTAATTCAAGTAATTAACGTGATTTTTTATGATCATATGCAGTAATTAACGTGATTTTTTTTAACGTGATCATTCATTTCAATTAGAAAAGTTTCTTATTATGGGTATAAAATTGGTATATCAAATATAAAACTACATCAACTTATCTTCTATATTTCTTGCAAAAAAAAAAAAAAAAAATCACCAATTTTTCTTCTTGAAAGTATATTAAGTATATTATCAGATTTATTATTTACGATAAATTTCAGTTTTTTTTTTTTTTTTTTTTTTAATTTTTATTTTACCTTGTTTTTTTCATCCTATTTCTCACATAAAAATTTTCAATTGAGTATTTCCTTTTTTTTTCAATCTGATCCAGAATTTATTTTATTTATTTAATAACAAGCAAATTTATAAAAAAGCAATTTTATGTTCAACATTCTTTCTGGGTAAATTATTGAAAAAAATAACTTTTTATTATGTGTTGTAGTCCCTTTTAACATTTTCACCACGTAACATTAAAAGTGGTTATATAACACAATTGCAGAAGATTTAATCTTACATTTTATTCTTATTTTACGCGTGACATTTTCAATCAGTCGGCCTATCTCTAAAGTTCACCTTATGAATGATCTAAACTACAGAAATTGTAAATCAAGAATTCAAATAGTAAAATGGAATTTTTTTATTTTCATTTCATTTCAATTCACAGTTTCCGTAACATTAATTGATGGTTCTTAAACTATTCTTTAATTTGTAGTACCATACCAATTCAGTGACAAAAAAAATATTTAATGACATCTTATTATCCAAAAGTAGCTGAGAAATTTACTATTATTAGTAAATAGTAAATTAGTTAATTATTATATTCACAAAAATAGTAAAATAAAATAATGACATCACAGTACTGAGAATTAGCTGTTTAAAATATTTTTGTTGTTAAAATTATTTTTTTTTTATATAATTTGGGTTTAATTTTGTAATAAAATGATTATGATTATTAAAATTTATTTAAACAGTGTTTAATTATTAAATTAAAATGTATGATTATTTAATTTAATTTTAATTTTAATTATTTATTGATCATTAAATGATTTTTAAAATGTATTTTATATTCATATATCTTCACAAAAATCATGAAAGTAATATGAAATACCATTTGATATTTATTGAACCAGCAATTTAGATTTCAAATTTCAGTTTTAAAGATAATCATATTTTATTAAGAAAATATCATTATTTTGTTTTCATAAACTGTTAAGTTAATTTAAAAGTAATAATTGTTAAAATGAGATTTAATTATTGAGATGTAGAAAATAATTTTCTTAGTAGAAATCAACCATAAAAAAGCAATTATTTTCATTTGTGTCAATTGCAAAATTTAAACTTAAATGTCTTTAACTACTTTTCTAAATTAATATACCCAATTATTTTTTGTTAATTGCATAATACATTAACTCTTAAATTTTCTCTTATTAATTCTCTCCAAATTTTATGAAATATTATCTTCAATATATTGATATAAAGTCATTCATTTCCTAAATATTTTTCCTTCTAGAAGAAATAGCAAAACGAAATTTTTGTAATGAAATCCCATTGCTTAAAGATCACTTATTTTTCCATCAAAAATTTCAGCTCCAGCACTTAGGCCTGCGTCTCTCATTTCCTCGGCCTATCAAAGTGTCCCAACAAAATCGTCTCTAACAGGCTGTATAGGGATCGCACTTCCTCGAATCGATTAATCGTTGCATCGGCAGCTACAAGTGACAAAGACGTCACCACCACCTGCTCCGATTCTTACAAGAAGACGATCCGAACACACGAGCCAAACACAATATGTCACCTTGTTATCAGTGCTTGATGCAGGAGGGAGAAAAAATTCACTGCTGGGAGGTCGGTATTTAACGACGAATGAGGTGATGGTAATTTGAAAGAACTGATTTACCCCGTTTCTATGGTGACTGGAGTTGGGTTGTTGTTGAATTATGGCAATAGTGTGGTGTATAGAAGCACTCTTTTGGTCTTTTGATGTTTATACAATTCGTTTTCTCTTCCTTTTATCTTTAATTTATTTACTATTTAGATTTTAATGTAATAAATAATTACTAGATTAAGTGTTCTACATTAAATAAAAAAATTCACTGCTAGGAAGTTGTGATGTCGATATTTAACGACGAATGAGGTGATGGTAATTTGAAAGAACTGATTTACCCCGTTTTTATGGTGACTGGAGTTGGGTTGTTGTTGAATTATGGCAATAGTGTGGTGTATAGAAGCACTCTTTTGGTCTTTGGATGTTTATACAATTCGTTTTTCTCTTCCTTTTTATCTTTAATTTATTTACTATTTAGATTTTAATGTAATAAATAATTACTAGATTAAGTGTTCTACATTAAATAAAAATTCACTGCTAGGAAGTTGTGATGTCGATATTTAACGACGAATGAGGTGATGGTAATTTGAAAGAACCGATTTACCCCCGTTTCTATGGTGACTGAGTTGGGTTGTTGTTGAATTATGGCAATAGTGTGGTGTATAGAAGCACTCTTTTGGTCTTTTGGATGTTTATACAATTCGTTTTTCTCTTCCTTTTTATATCTTTAATTTATTTACTATTTAGGATTTTAATGTAATAAATAATTACTAGATTAAGTGTTCTACATTAAATAAAAATTCACTGCTAGGAAGTTGTGATGTCGATATTTAACGACGAATGAGGTGATGGTAATTTGAAAGAACTGATTTACCCCGTTTCTATGGTGACTGGAGTTGGGTTGTTGTTGAATTATGGCAATAGTGTGGTGTATAGAAGCACTCTTTTGGTCTTTGGATGTTTATACAATTCGTTTTTCTCTTCCTTTTTATCTTTAATTTATTTACTATTTAGGATTTTAATGTAATAAATAATTACTAGATTAAGTGTTCTACATTAAATAAAAATTCACTGCTAGGAAGTTGTGATGTCGATATTTAACGACGAATGAGGTGATGGTAATTTGAAAGAACTGATTTACCCCGTTTCTATGGTGACTTGAGTTGGGTTGTTGTTGAATTATGGCAATAGTGTGGTGTATAGAAGCACTCTTTTGGTCTTTGATGTTTATACAATTCGTTTTTCTCTTCCTTTTTATCTTTAATTTATTTTTACTATTTAGGATTTTAATGTAATAAATAATTACTAGATTAAGTGTTCTACATTAAATAAAAATTCACTGCTAGGAAGTTGTGATGTCGATATTTAACGACGAATGAGGTGATGGTAATTTGAAAGAACTGATTTACCCCGTTTTTATGGTGACTGGAGTTGGGTTGTTGTTGAATTATGGCAATAGTGTGGTGTATAGAAGCACTCTTTTTGGTCTTTGGATGTTTATACAATTCGTTTTTCTCTTCCTTTATCTTTAATTTATTTACTATTTAGGATTTTAATGTAATAAATAATTACTAGATTAACATTAAATAAAAATTCACTGTGGAAGTTGTGATGTCGATATTTAACGACGAATGAGGTGATGGTAATTTGAAAGAACTGATTTACCCCCGTTTCTATGGTGACTGGAGTTGGGTTGTTGTTGAATTATGGCAATAGTGATAGAAGCACTCTTTGGTCTTTGGATGTTTATACAATTCGTTCTTCTCTTCCTTTTTATCTTTAATTTACTATTTAGGATTTTAATGTAATAAATAATTACTAGATTAAGTGTTCTACATTAAATAAAAATTCACTGCTAGGAAGTTGTGATGTCGATATTTAACGACGAATGAGGTGATGGTAATTTGAAAGAACTGATTTACCCCCGTTTTTATGGTGACTGGAGTTGCTGTTGTTGAATTATGGCAATAGTGTGGTGTATAGAAGCACTCTTTTGGTCTTTGGATGTTTATACAATTCGTTTTCTCTTCCTTTTTTATCTTTAATTTATTTACTATTTAGATTTTAATGTAATAAATAATTACTAGATTAAGTGTTCTACATTAAATAAAAATTCACTGCTAGGAAGTTGTGATGTCGATATTTAACGACGAATGAGGTGATGGTAATTTGAAAGAACTGATTTACCCCCGTTTCTATGGTGACTGGAGTTGGGTTGTTGTTGAATTATGGCAATAGTGTGGTGTATAGAAGCACTCTTTTGGTCTTTTGGATGTTTATACAATTCGTTCTTCTCTTCCTTTTTTATCTTTAATTTATTTACTATTTAGGATTTTAATGTAATAAATAATTACTAGATTAAGTGTTCTACATTAAATAAAATTCACTGCTAGAAGTTGTGATGTCGATATTTAACGACGAATGAGGTGATGGTAATTTGAAAGAACTGATTTACCCCGTTTTTATGGTGACTGGAGTTGGGTTGTTGTTGAATTATGGCAATAGTGTGGTGTATAGAAGCACCTTGGTCTTTGGATGTTTATACAATTCGTTTTTCTCTTCCTTTTTATCTTTTTAATTTATTTACTATTTAGGATTTTAATGTAATAAATAATTACTAGATTAAGTGTTCTACATTAAATAAAAATTCACTGCTAGGAAGTTGTGATGTCGATATTTAACGACGAATGAGGTGATGGTAATTTGAAAGAACTGATTTACCCCCGTTTCTATGGTGACTGAGTTGGGGTTGTTGTTGAATTATGGCAATAGTGTGGTGTATAGAAGCACTCTTTTTGGTCTTTGGATGTTTATACAATTCGTTCTTCTCTTCCTTTTTATCTTTAATTTATTTACTATTTAGGATTTTAATGTAATAAATAATTACTAGATTAAGTGTTCTACATTAAATAAAAATTCACTGCTAGGAAGTTGTGATGTCGATATTTAACGACGAATGAGGTGATGGTAATTTGAAAAGAACTGATTTACCCCCCGTTTTTATGGTGACTGAGTTGGGTTGTTGTTGAATTATGGCAATAGTGTGGTGTATAGAAGCACTCTTTTGGTCTTTGGATGTTTATACAATTCGTTTTCTCTTCCTTTTTTTCTTTTTAATTTATTTACTATTTAGGATTTTAATGTAATAAATAATTACTAGATTAAGTGTTCTACATTAAATAAAAATTCACTGCTAGAAGTTGTGTCGATATTTAACGACGAATGAGGTGATGGTAATTTGAAAGAACTGATTTACCCCCGTTTCTATGGTGACTGAGTTGGGTTGTTGTTGAATTATGGCAATAGTGGTGTGGTGTATAAGCACTCTTTTGGTCTTTTTGGATGTTTATACAATTCGTTCTTCTCTTCCTTTTTATCTTTAATTTATTTACTATTTAGGATTTTAATGTAATAAATAATTACTAGATTAAGTGTTCTACATTAAATAAAAATTCACTGCTAGGAAGTTGTGATGTCGATATTTAACGACGAATGAGGTGATGGTAATTTGAAAGAACTGATTACCCCGTTTTTATGGTGACTGGAGTTGGGTTGTTGTTGAATTATGGCAATAGTGTGGTGTATAGAAGCACTCTTTTGGTCTTTGGATGTTTATACAATTCGTTTTCTCTCTTTCCTTTTATCTTTTTTAATTTATTTTACTATTTAGGATTTTAATGTAATAAATAATTACTAGATTAAGTGTTCTACATTAAATAAAAATTCACTGCTAGGAAGTTGTGATGTCGATATTTAACGACGAATGAGGTGATGGTAATTTGAAAGAACTGATTTACCCCCGTTTCTATGGTGACTGGAGTTGGGTTGTTGTTGAATTATGGCAATAGTGTGGTGTATAGAAGCACTCTTTTGGTCTTTGGATGTTTATACAATTCGTTCTTCTCTTCCTTTTTATCTTTAATTTATTTACTATTTAGATTTTAATGTAATAAATAATTACTAGATTAAGTGTTCTACATTAAATAAAATTCACTGCCAGGAAGTTGTGATGTCGATATTTAACGACGAATGAGGTGATGGTAATTTGAAAGAACTGATTTACCCCCGTTTCTATGGTGACTGAGTTGGGTTGTTGTTGAATTATGGCAATAGTGTGGTGTACAGACGCACTCTTTTGATCTTTGATGTTTATACAGTTTTTATATCCTTTTTTACTTTAATTTATTTACTACTTATGATTAAAAATGTAATAAATAATTACTAGATTAAATGTTCTATATTTAAAAGTTTAAACATTAAATAAAAATTACTGCTAGGAGGTTGCGATGTCGGTATTTAACGACGAATGGTGATGGTCATTTGAAAGAACTGATTTACCCCGTTTCCCTATTGTGACTGGAGTTGGGTTATTGTTGAATTATGGTAATAGTGTGGTGTACAGAAGCCCTCTTTTGATCTTTGGATGTTTATACAGTTCGTTTTTACCTTCCTTTTTTTTTATTTCCTAGAATTGAAATTTCTAATTCAGATTTTAATGTAATAAATATTTGCTAGACTAATATTTATTACATTAAAATAAAACAAAGTGTTCTATATTTAAGATTTTAAGTTCTAACATTAAATAAAAAACGAATCTCAAATATTTTAGGAAATATAAATTATCTGTCATAAAAGTTTGGGAATTAGAAATTGATGCAAATAGAAATTTAAAAAAATTTTTTTCAGTATTTTCGAAATCTTTTGCATTAGTATTCATAGATTAAACTTATATATTTTTAGTATAAATACTGTTATTGTAATACCGTTAATAAACTAATCTTAAATAAAAAAATCTTATCATTTATTTAATATAATCATTTTCTTTAATAAATGGTATTTATAAATTTTACATTTAAATAAAACAATTTAAGATATTTTATTCTCATAAGTGCTAAATTGAAAATTTTGTAATTATTTCATTACAGAAAATTTAGTAATTTCTTTTAGTAAAGTATTTAAATATATTTTGATTTTTTATGATGAATTATTTCATTGTATTTTTGAAATATCTTCTGTTGTATTAACTTTTAATAACAAATTGAGTTAAACAATAATTATTAAACAAAAATTCTGTATAATACTATGACTACTAAAAGTCTATAGTTATGTTTAATACTATGGCTACTAATAAGGCTTTTAGTTGTGTATGATACTATGACTACTAATAAGACTTTTCAAAAAAGATACATTCTTATTTCTTTCAGCTTATCCCCTTATTATAACACGGAAACATTTCTGTTTTATTAGAAACGAACATTTTTAACAACAAAAACTCAAATATTTATTATTTTACTAACAATTGTGTATACATATCACGTGTGAAGTTCTATACATAAGGTGTTTAAACAAAGAAAATTCTTTCTGGTTTCTACTAGCTTATCCCCTTAATGCAAGTGTACATGCATACAATGCCCAACTGTTTTTTTTCCCCAATTTAAATATTATTCACACTCAAGACCCATATGAGATTGTGCCCAGCATCTTCGACGCATGTTGTGCAACCTGCCAAGAGCTACTAATAAGGTTATAGTTGACTAAGACTACTAATAAGGCTATACATATAAATATATATACATGCTAATAAGCCTTGACAAGACTACTAATAAGGCTACCGTTGTGTATTATAATATGATTACTAATAAGGCTATAGTGTATAATACTATGACTATTAATAAGGCTATAGTTGTGTGTGTAATACTATGACTACTAATAAGGCTTTTCAAAAAAAGATACATTCTTATTTCTTCAGCTGATCACTTTATTATAACACGGAAATAGTTTCTGTTTTATTAGAAAAGAACATTTTTAACAACAAAAAGTCAAATATTTATTATTTTATTAACTATTGTGTATATATATCACGTGTGAAATTCTATACTCAAAGTTTTTAAACAAAGAAAGTGCTTTCTTGTTTCCTCTAGCTTATCGCCTTAATGCAAGTGTACATGCATGCAATACTCAAATGATTTTTTTTTTTCAATTTAAATATTATTCACACTCAAGACCCATATCAGATTGTGCCCAGCATCTTCGACACCTGTTGTGCAACCTGCCAAGAGCTACAAAAGGATAACAAACTCAACAAAGGTTTGCGCCTGACAGGGCCTTTAGAACCAACTCCCCATGTCTTGCAGAGTTGCCAGATTAGCTCTGGCACCTGTCAAAAGTTTCAAGGACTTACGTGAAAGTTTTTCCTTAACTAAAGAAATTTTCTCTCTCTCACTCTCACACAGGAATAATTTTTCTCTTTGCAAATAGTTGAAGTAAATTACATACTTAGGAAATTATTAGGAAATTATTGCCCTTTATTTCTTGCTCTAAAGCCAATGCAAAAGTTGAATTATTGATTTAAGAAAATTTGTTTGCAGAAATAATAACGGTTTTCGAAAGTGACTTATACCTAGATTAGTTCCACTCATAGTTATTGAAAACCCAAATTCAAATCTAAGTAAAAACTTCAACTTTAAATTATGCAAAAATATTTATAAATATCTAACATATTAAAAAATTTAATTACATGTTTTTCAAGTAATTGACAAAAATTATGTTTAAATACAAAATAATTAACCAAACTACCAATTTGAAAAGATGAACTTGGAATATTATTATTTATTTTAATTATTTTATTTTTAAAATAAATATATAATTTCATATTCTGATAATTTAAATCACTGATTTACAAAACATTTAAAATTTGTTCTACTCAAATTGTTAATAATTTACACAGGAATTTTTATTTCAATCAAATATAGTTTATTTTATCTAATGATAAGAAAAAATACCTACTTAATTACAAATTTGGATTTAAATTTTTAGATAAATTATTGTTTTAAAATACTTCAATTAAACGTTTTATACGATTCATATAAAAAAAATTCCAGAATTTTTTATTTTATATGATGATTTTAGATAGTATAAATATTAATGATTTATTTTAAGGAGCTAAGGAGTTTTAGTCTAAGAATTTCAAATTTTGAAAATAATTAAGATAAAGTTAGTGTTCATATGAAAATGATAATCCAATGAGATGTGAATGTTAATATGAAATCATGATGAAAGGATGAATAGAAAATTTCGATTATGCAATAATTATAGATTATATTATAAATTTAGATAACAATACATTTTATAACAAAAAGTAGGGAAGTTACATCACCAGTTTCTTAAAAACATAAATTTATCTTTTAGCTACTCAACAAAACTTTATATTTGATAAAAATATTTTTTTTAAATAAAGAAATGAAAATCACAATGTTTGTTTCTTTAGATTAATTGATATAAACTACAAAAGATCTCCTAATACTGATAGGTAATCACTTAATTAAAACTCAAAAAATCAAAAGCAATTGTCTTTAGAATGATTCTTCAATAAAAATTAATGGAACATTTAATACATGATCTAATTGAATTTGACTCATATATGAACAATGTAAAATAGACTTGAGTAAATAAATACAACTTATTATGCTTTAATGACAACGTGTTTAGACGATTTTAATTAGAATGTTATATCTTGTTTATGTTTTTCATTTTATTACATATGTCTAATATACCAAAAATATAAATTATTTTTAAATATTTTTTCTGAAATAAATAATATTTAAAAATTATATTATAAATTTAGATAACAAATACATTTTATAAAAAAAGTAGGGATTATCCAATCAATTATCCTTAATCAATATTTGAAAAAAAGTTATATTATTGAACCATTATTATTGGATTAAATACTTTTTTAATTCTGATATCATAATATTTATTTAAACTTATTTATTATAATTTTTAAATAGATAAACACCCACATATATAATCTCCTATTGATTTGTTGGTGGTGGTGATGGTTGATTAATTAAATTATATGAATATTTCCTGGTGAATATATTGTTTTGTTTTATATCTTAATTTTGTTTGCAATTATATGTATATACAATGTGTGTGTGTGTGTAAATTTAAACAGAGTGTGAGAGAGACGGAGCGATGAAATATTTGAATATTCTTTAAATATTATACTTCGAATTTAGGGATAAAGTTATTGTTCTTGATTTTAAATAAAAAAATATACAACGTTTCAAATGTATTCCAATGCCTTACATTTGTTGGTGTCCGAGAATTCTGAAAGAAACAAATAATGAAATTTTTCTCTAAATATGCTATATTCGAAAAGAGATAACTAATTTAACTAAATAATCTTTCATTTACAAAATACATTGTTTTCCAAAAACACAACCTGAATCAATTTATAAATTTCGGCGTTCTATTCTGTATTAATGAAGACTATGTGGGAAAATTTAACCATATTTTTATCAGACTAACTTGTATGTTTTATAAAACAGTACCAAAATAATAAGTAATATCTATGATTAAAACTGGTCCATCAAATATTCGAGCAGAAAATGGCTCATGTTAATTTCCTAATAGCAAGCACTACAATTTTCCTCTACGCTTTTGTCACAAATAATTAATATAGCGATGAAACTATTTATTTGATAGGTATATATCCTATAATTTCAATTATTATATATTTCACTTTCAAAATTATATTGATTTGCAAATCGATATAATCAATATAGATTGTAGCGCTTTACGAGAATCTTCACTCTTTAATTTTTCACAGCAAATGCTACTCTTTATTCGACTCGTGGCTCTGTGGTAACGTATGCAGTGAGCATGCAGGAGGACTAAGTTTCGAATCCGCTGGTGGCATTGTTATAACCACTGCTTTCAGAAACGTGAAAGACTCGATGGTATTTCTAATATGTGAAAAGCATTTCATCGGCAGGCAGGCTATCCGGTGAGAATTTTCGAATGTCTAGTCCTGAAGGCCCCCCTAAGTTGGTCCTTTACTGCCATCACCAGTCGGTGGACCGATCATGGAATACATAAGTGGACATGAGACTGATCATGGTTAGCAAAGAAGTTGAAATACTACTCTTGTCACGTATTTTCTATATAATTTCTCCATTATAATTAATTAAAATGACGATGAAAACATATATAATTTAGAAATGTTTATAGTATTATGTGATATAAAGAACTAAATGCTTTTTTCGTACAGAAATTGTAGGGATTATCAATCTTGATTATATGTCCTTTCTTGAAGAAAAAAATTTTTTGTAACTAACACTGACAAAATAATAAACATTATATAAATATTATAAAAAAATATATTTATAAAAAATACTTATAAAAATTGAAACAAAATAAAAATCGTTACCTTTGGTAACATTTCAGTGAATCAAATCTTTTGGTAACAGAAATTTTGCCAATTAATCTACTCATAACAAATACATCCAGTTTAAATTAAAAGTAAAAATGAAGAAATACTTAATTGTTTTATGATTTAAAAGAACTAAATACTCGTATTCAAAATTGCATCAAATTACAAATCTCTATTCGTTATTTATTATTAAAGAAAATACTTTATCCATTTACTGAAATTTTCAACAACCACTTTTTGAAATTTGTTATAAAAAACCAAAGCGTAAATAAACATAATAAGTATTGTATTTGATAAAAATTTAAGTACACCAAACCTTTTGGGTACACAGAAATTTCTTCGATTAATCTACTCAAACAAATACATCCATCAAAAATAATTAAAATGGTAATAAAAATTATCCTATGGAAATGTATATGCTGTTTTATGATATCAAATTTCTAAACTATCTTATTCAATATTATGTCAAATTACATAACTTGATTCTATATCCTTTATTAAAGAAAACATTTTAATACCATTACTCAGATTTTCATCGGACTCTTTTTTTGCATTTCAAATACAGTATGAAAAAACTAATAAGCATTGGCTCTGATTAAATTCCAGTGCACCAAATCTTTTGGTACTGAAATTTTTCCGATTAATCTATTCGTAACACATACATACATTATAAATAATTAAAATACTAATAAAAAATGTATATGCTGTTCTATGATGTCAAATTGCGAAGATTTCTTATCCAATATTACGTCAAATTACATAACTAGATTTTCTATCCTTTATTAAAGAAAGCATGTTAATAACATTACTCAGATTTTTGGCTCTGATTAAATTCCAGTGCACCAAATCTTTTGGTCACAAAAAACTTTTCCGATTAATCTATTCGTAATAAATACATCCATCATAAATAATTAAAACATCAATAATTATATATATATACTGTTCTATGATATCAAATATACAAGCTTTCTTTATTCAATATTATATCAAATTACCTACTAGTATCTTGATTCTATATCCTTTATTAAAGAAAACATTTTAATAGCATTTTCATCAGACTCTTTGGCATTTCTTATAAGCACAGCATGAAAAAACTAATAAGCATTGGCTCTGATTAAATTCCAGTGCACCAAATCTTCTGGGCAGAGGAAACTTCCACGATTAATCTATTTGCAACAAATACATCCATCACAAATTATTAAAACAGTTTTATTACTGTTTGTATATGCTCTCTTCTATGATATCAAATCTTCAAGCTTTCATATTCTATATTACGTCAAATTACATAACTTGATTATCATTTATTAAAGAATGAAATCAAGAATGAAATCATTTTAATAACATTACTCAATTTCCATTGGACGCTTTGCATTTCTTATCAATACAGTGTGAAAAACACTAATAAGCATTGGCTCTGATTAAATTACAGTGCACCAAATCTTTTGGGCACAGAAACTTTGCCTAGTAATCTACTGGAAACAACCACATGCATTTTTAATTAAAGTAAAAATGAAAATAATATCTTAAAAATACTTAACTGTTTCCTGACTTAAAAGAACTAAATATTTGCATTGAATATTGCATCAAATTACAATTTATTTTTTAAGAAGCAGTTTATCAATTTATTGACATTTTCAACAAACACTTTTGAAATTTGCTGTAAAACCTGTATAAATAAACATAATAAACATTGAATTTCATTAAATTTCAGTATACCAAATCTTTGAATCAAACAAATTCATCCATCATAAATAATTGAAATAGCAATAAATATTTTCCTATGGAAATTCACATGCTGTTCTACGATATGAAATTGCTAAGCTTTCTAATTCAATATTAAGACAAATTACATAACTTGATTCTATATCATTTATTAAAGAAAACATTTTAAGAACATTACTCAGATTTTCATTGGACGCTTTGCATTTTTTATCAATACAGTATTAAAAAAACCTAATAAGCATTGGCTCTGATTAAATTCCAGTGCACCAAGTCTTCTGGGCAGAGAAAACTTCCCCGATTAATCTTGGAGCAACAAATACCATCCCTGTCACCTGTTCATCCTCTCCTCTGGGATCTCCCTCGGAAGTGAAGACTGACGTCCCCCGAAAGAAAAGAAGCGAAGATGATAGGTCATTAAATCTAATGGCTCCGGACTCTGCAGGGTGGCCGGGATTAGGTATGACACCTGTCCGTTCGCTTTGTGAAGGATTAATGCGAGTGCGCCAAGGAAAAGGTTTATTTCCGTGCCAGGCGCCGACGAGTAATCCTCTTACCAGCAGCATCGAAACCTCTGCGATTCAGTTGCGTCTTCTCCTCTGGAAGCAGGTGTGGAGATCTTCGTCTTCGCTAACTACTGGGAAGAAGTTTTCTGGGAAGGAGTAGTTGGAAAAGTATTTTATTGGTAGAATGAAAAATGGGAGGGCGATTTGCCTCTTTTTTTTTTTGTACCTGCAAGTTTGTGTTTTTTTTTTCGTTGTTAGTCTTCTTGTTTTGTTTTTGTACTCAAGTAATGGATAAATTCCAGATTCGGTTACATTCGTTGTATTTCTATACAAAGAATGTATTTCATGTATTATGTATTAATGTATTTCAGATATTGTAGTTCATGATATCCATTAACATAATTTCATGACATCTATGAAATTTATTTCATGTATTAATGTATGTACAAGGAATGTAGTTTCTATTCAAAGAAACAGAAATTAGTTTTATGAATAACAATTTTATAACAGAATATTAGTTGTATTTTTCTTCAACGTCAAATAACTTGTAAATTTGCTTAAAATTTTTATTAAAAAATATATTGATACAAATTTACTAAAATTTTCATCGGCCACTATTTAATTTTTCAAGAAAATCGTATAATTTTTCAAAAGTTTTAAAGTTTAACAGTATAAAAAAAATTTTTAAATTAAAATAATTTCAAAAAAATTTGATGGTCAAATGATAAGGTAAAAATGATATAAAGTATAAATAGACTTTTAGCAATTTTAAATTTTTTTACATTTTTAGCAAATTTGGAAAAGTATTTTTATTGGTAGAATGAAAAATGGGAAGGTGATTTTTGCCCTTTTTTTTTTTTCTGCATGTTTGTGTTTTTTTCTGTTGTGTGTTGTTAATCTACTTCTTTTGTTTTCCTGCAAGCAAGTAATGGATAAATTCAGATTCGTTTACATTCTTCATATAAAATAAAAGAAAAAGAAATTAGTTTTTAGGAATAACGATTTTTATAACTGATTTTTTGTTGTGTTTTCTTGAACGCCAAATAATTTGTAAATTTTATTTTATTTTTTATTAAGAAAGATATTGATACAATTTACTCACATTTTCATCAGCCACTATTTCATTTTTTTCAAGAAAATTGTATAATTTGTTTTTCAAAAGAATCAAACTTCATCAGTATGAAAAATATTTTGAATGATAACAGTAATAATTTGTAAATTTTATTTTATTTTTTATTAAAAGATATTGATACAATTTACTCACATTTTCATCAGCCACTATTTCATTTTCAAGAAAATTGTATAATTTTTTTCAAAAGAATCAAACTTCATCAGTATGAAAAATATTTTAAATGATAACAGTAATAATTTGTAAATTTTATTTTATTTTTTATTAGAAAAGGTATTGATACAATTTTACTCACATTTTCATCAGCCACTATTTCATTTCTCAAGAAAATTGTATAATTTTTTCAAAAGAATCAAACTTCATCAGTATGAAAAATATTTTAAATGATAACAGTAATAATTTGTAAATTTTATTTTTATTTTTTATTAAAAAAGGTATTGATACAATTTACTCACATTTTCATCAGCCACTATTTCATTTTCAAGAAAATTGTATAATTTTTTCAAAAGAATCAAACTTCATCAGTATGAAAAATATTTTAAATGGTAACAGTTTCAAAATGTCCAATGGTAATGAAAAAGAAAAAAATGATAAGATAAAAATATATTTTTAGCAATAAACACTGCAATACCTTGTTTTGCAGAGTCAGATTATGAGGACCGCACATGCGTATCACTTTACCTGCCTCACGTTGTGTTTAATTCATGTTAATGTTTTGACATTTTATATTGGCATAAACTACAGAGTTCTTTTTTAATTGATTATTTTGCACTAAAAAATGAAAGCAGTGTTAATTAAAACATAGAAATTTTTGCAAAACTTTAAATGCAATAAAAAACACAGTTCGATAGTGTTAAATTATTATTATTCTCTTCAATAATATTATGAAACACTTATGTGAGATCTACAAAATTATTTCTGTTGATCATGAAGAAATAATTATAAAATAATAACGTTTTTTCAAGGCACACACAAGTTGCAGTTAATGAATGTCATTGCAGTTATAAACATAATATTTATACATTCATTGTCATGATAAAAGGGCACAGAAAAGGAATTGACAGAAATGATTGAAAATTTATAACATTTATTAAGTAACATTGGTATTTGTAACATTGGTATTAAGAGTGATTATAAAAGGAAAATAAAGATCATTAATTCCAGTAAAATTCTTCCAGGAATACAGGATCTAGTACCTCTTCGGTCACCTTAAGCTTAAATTCATGATGCAATACGGTTGACATTGTGGCCTAAATGTTTTTTATGGTATCCTGAGACAGATAATTCCATGATTTCTGTAAGCTTACGTCTAGTTCAGTAAAATTCCTACGCTCTTGAACTTTTTGATCCAGATTATCCCACTGATTACCAGTGATTTTAATCAATAACAAACCTTGAGGTCGGTTGGTCTAAAGAAGTGTATGAATATTGATGAATATTATGAATGTGAGAATCTTTTTTGTGGAAGGTTGATTTTATCCCGTTGAATAGTGTCTTCTAGAAGCGATGTCTTACAACACATATATATAGCAGAAAAATATCACGAACGTATATCTGAAATTTCTTGGTGTCATGTATCATTACTATAGAAGATCTACAGTCGAATGCAAAGTCACCCAAATCCTTCTTACCAAATATGGGTTTAAAATATGTAAATATGTATTCACTCCAAGATGTAAGCAGTATTGAAAACGTCACCGCCAGACATCTAAACGCATACATGGTTGTCATCAAAAATAAAATTGAACCACTATTTGTCAATGAAAATTGCGTTTCTACTTCATCACAATTCAATCACACCGAGCAATGCAAAACTCCAAATGATGGTGACACTCAGTGGTAGAACGCACAACGATCTTTGAGATAGCAAATGATTGTCAGGCAGCTGCCTCGCAATGACAAGAACAGAAAAAGGAATTCTTACAAATCGTGCTGCCTGTGTTTGGATGTCGTTTGACGATACTTGTTGGGTGATGAAGCTGTTATACCCTTTTCATTTGTAGTTTGAAGGTGACATGTTTATGAAACCACTTTTGTTCATTGGTTCATCAAATCACTCGTTATAAAATGACAGTGTTGGCAGAAAAAGGCATCCCAATAATTATTTCCCCTTTCAAATTCGGTAGTTGCTGATATTTGTTTCGATAGTGGTGTAAAAGTATCTGCTCTGGTACTAAGAAGTCCTTTAGAAGCAAATAACATACATACAGAGGACTATTTTCTACATCTGGGGACTATTTTTGAACTAGATTAGACACACATTAACACCTTTTACTTACCTTACATAAAGCTTAGCCATGCGGCATTTTTAGTAATTCTGTAGCTGAACTCTACACACATTTTCATATCAGGTTTTTACAATGGTCCAACAATTCCTTCTTGATTGATTAAATTTTTATGGTAATGAATATATATATATAAATTTAATAATTTTTTAAAATTCTCAATACAATCTTGTTTTAGATGATTGTAGAGATTAGTTTAGATTAGATTCTTTCTTTTCGTCTTTTAGTCATATATCTCAATTTATTTATTTATTTATCCATATTTACATTCATACATAAAATGCTTTTCAAACTTTAAGATGTTTTGCAAAATGGTAAAAATAAATGTTAATTTAAACTGTTCAGACAATTTTGTTTTACATGGAACGACATATAATTTACATGCAATAACAAAAAATGGAATAACAATTTTGATTTGTTTAAGTTTCTGAATAATATCGATTGTTTAAATTCCAAAACTAAATAAATATTTTTATTTTATTAAATTAATGATTAAAGTATTAAGATTTAAAAAAAAAAAAAATCTGTTTATAATTTTAAATGTTAATGGTGCGATTTCAATTTTATTAAAATTTCTATTAAATGTGTTATTTATTTTGAATGCAATGAACAAGTTCTATAAATAATTCAATTCCATTCAATTTTTATAAAATATTTATTAATCCAGCCAATAGAAACATGCATTTAAGTTATTTATAGTATATTACTTGCTGTGAAGCAGTGTTTAATTTAAAATTTAATCAAAGTGTCATTGTAAAATCTAATAATTTACATATTTAATAAATTATGCCTGGAATTACAATTTAGCAATACTTTTGTAAAAGTTTATTATGTGATTTTATTTTATGATATTTTGTTTTTCCATATGAACAACAGTTTCCATTTTAATAAAAACGGAATAATAATTTATCAAATAGTGTTAATATAAAATTAGTTAATTTCGTTTCCATCATAGGTTAAAAATTTAGTTGTTATCCATTTAAATTGCAAAAGTGATATTTTTATTGAATTTAAAGCGTGTTTAACTAAAATGTTTTACAATTCTTTACGCAACAACATTTGTTATTTTAATAAAATACCGCATAATAACTTATTAAATAGTGTTAATATAAAACTAATTAATATCGTTTTCATTCTAGGTTAAATATTTAGATGTTATCTATTTAAATTGCAAAAATGATAATTTCCTGTTGACTTTAAAGAATATTTAACTAAAATGTTTTATAATTCTTTATGCCAGCTTTTAGTTGATTATTTTTAACTGGTAAATTTAAATTGAATTTTATTAAATTGCATTGAAATAATTTTATATCCGCCTCAATAAAATAACTGCTTTTATTAAAATATGATATTTTAACTCATCTAATTTTTGTATTCATATTTTGAAATATTTTAGAATACTTCGCTCCAAGATTTATTTTGGAAAAATAATTTTATTTAATTTTTAGTAAATTATTATTAGAAAAAAATAATGGACAATTTAATTTATTAAATATTATTTTAATAATTAAATTTTAGAAATCACGATTTAAAAGTTTTTTTTTTTTTATTTTTGAACAGTAATTTTTAATTTTTCCTTTTTTTTTAATTGGTAAACTAAAAAAAAAAAAAAAAATATCATATGTTAATAATGATAATATGATATAAATGGCGGTAATATGATATAAACGGCGTGTTTCATCGTGTAATAAAATTATACACTGCTACAATATTAAACTGAGACATCAAACATGACTATTATTATACATTGATACAATATTAACTTTTATATTGACTGCATACAATATTAAAATACAAGTTGTATACAGTTTTTAAAATACTTTTTAAACTACTAATGTTTTTACTCAATGAGTCACTATATTATAGTTCTTTTCATTTGTTTTAAACTTTATGAAATTATTTTATTCCCTGCTGAACTGCGATAAATGTGAAATTGAAGGTGTGTTCATCACTTCTTCCCGAGTATTGACAGCCACGGGGAAAAAAAAGGGACAAAATCTCTCTGCTGCACATTTCTAGAGTGGTTATTGGGGGCGTCACGTGATGTAAGTGGCCACGTGTCAACATCCATTAGCTCCACAAATAGTTCCCCACGAGGTGGGAGAACAGGGCAGGAGGGAAAAGGTGGGCCCCCCGGTGAACAGAGATAGTTGTGCACCACCAACTGTTGACTGGTGCACCCCGGAGAGCAAGGGGCAGGAATTAAATCTGTGGGGGGAGGGAGAGGGTGTTTGTCCGAATAACAAAAGTCACCATTATGAGTGGCTGGTGGAACAGTTCGTGGGCCTGGGAAAAAATCTATATTTTTGTGTGTATGATTGCCGTTGACAGTCCGAAATAGACTGTGAATGAATGTTGCTTCATGAGGGTTGCGTGCTGTGAGGATGGTAATATGGTGTTAAGGTCGTTTGTGTGGTAGGAGTTGTGGATGATATACATATTTATGGGGGTTCATTCAGGGAGTGATGACCATTGGACATTTATTACATTGGACATTTTTTATTTCATGTGAAGATTGATTATATATAGATACCGTTAAATATCTGAAATGGACAGTAAATTAATGTTACTATAAAAATGTTGTATGAAGGTTGCAGGCTGAGAGGGTGATAAAGTGATGTTAATATAGGTTATGCGGTGTGAGAATTGGTACGTTCATTGCAATTGCCTTATCTTGGCAGTGATGATCAATGGACACTTAAATGTTTTTATGTGAAATGCGATTTAAAATTATAAACTTGTCTGTAACTGTCAGAAATAATGAATGAATGTTGCTTTATGAGTGTTGCGTGCTGTGAAGATGATAATACAGTGTTAAGGTTGTTTGTGTGGTAGGAATTGTTGATGACATAAATATTTATCAGGATTCATTCAAAAATTTTGAGAGTGATAAATATGTCAGCAAATGGCCATGACCATGATCATTTAAATACTTAATGTGAAGATTGATTTTAAAAATATATATCGCTAAATATCTGAAATGAACTGTGCATGAATGTTACTAAGCATAAATATTGTATGAAGGTTTCGTGCTGAGATGGTGGTAATGTGATGTTAAAATTGGTTTTGTGCTATGAGAACTGGCACGTTCATTGCCATTTCCATTGCCATATCTTGGCAGTGACGATCACTGGGCTCTTCAATGTTTCATATAAAGTGCGATATTAAAATTATAAACTTGCCAGTAACTATCAGAAATATGCTGCTGAATGATATGATTGCCGTTGATAGTTCGAAACAGACTGTGAATGAATTTTGGTTTATGAGGGTCGCATGCTGTGAGGATGGTAATATGGTGTTAAAAGTTTGTGGGGTAGGAGTATTTGTGTCGTGAAGATTGATTTTTAAAAAATATATATCAGGAGTTATGGATGATATGTTCATTGTAATATTTTTGGCGGTATTCATTCAATATTTTATGAAGTGATTTTGGGAGTGATGACTATTATCGTTGACAGTTCATTTAAATATTTCATATGAAAATTGATTTAAAATATAGGAGTATATGATATATATTTATATTCATTCATTTTGGGATCGTTAAATGTATGAAATAGACTGTAAATGAAATGTTAACTAAAATGAATAAATGTTTTATGAAGGTTGTTATCTGAGAAGGTGGTAATGTGACGTTAAAATTGGTTATGTGGTGTGAGAACTGGTACTTCCACTGCTATTCCCATATCTTGGCAGTGACGATCATTGGGCACTTAAATGTTTCATAAGAAATATGATTTAAAACTTATGTTTATGAATTTTAATTTATGAAGGCTGAGAGCTGTAAGAATTGTAAAGTAGTGTTAAGGTTATTTCTACATAATAAGTTGCGTGTGTAGTTAATATACGAATAATAAAAAAGAAATTACGGAAATGATGGCAATTGGACATCCAAAGACTTCATGTGAAGTTTAAATTAAAAAATAAATTTGTCGTTAAATATCTGCAATTTATTGTGAATGAACGTTAAATATGAATAAATAATGTATAAAGTTTGAGTGGAGGGTGGATGATAATGTATTGTTAAAGTTGCTTGCTTAGTATGAAGAGTGAGTGCAATAAATAAATACTACTGTTAATTCAGAAGAGAGTTTGGAGTAATGACCATTGGACACCTAATTGCTTCATGTGGACTTGGATTTATAAAATTAAAATTGTTTTAACAGACTGTAATAGATTGTTGATGAATGTTGCAGGCAGTGAGCATCGTAAAATGAGGTTAAGGTTTCCTTGTGTGGTATAAGCTATATAATAAGATTTATTTGAAAGAGATTTTAGAAAGCATACATTGGATATCTAAATGGTTCATTTGAAGAATGATTTAAAGAATACAAGTTGCTATAAATAATTATATTTTATTATAATTTTTGGAATAATATGTTATTTTCATTGATTAAACTTTGAAATTGTTGAGCTGTAATTTCTTAAGCAATGATCATTCCCTGCCCTAAAATAGGCCGCGAATAAGTTGTTTCATAAAAAATTGTGTGCAATGAGAATTTTCATGTGGTATTATACTTGTTTATAATGTGTGTGCGATAAAGAATGTTAATGTGGTGTTTTACTTGTTTATAATGTATGATAAACTATAAAAATATTTTCAGTAGTTCATAAAAAGAGATTTAAGAAAAAAATTAACTATTCATTATAAAAATCTCTTTCATATCATCCAGTATTTTTAGATCATAAACTTTATATTTTTTATACATACTTTCTAACTGAATTTGCATATCATAACAAGAATTATTCTGTTGAATTCAATTTAAGCCTTTGACTAAATTTATTCCAGTACTTCAACACATACAGAGATTAACAAAATTCATAGCCAGGCTATATCGCTAAAGTATCCACTGCTCTTTGACTTGGATCTTACTAAATTTTCCATGAATAGCAATACGCAGCATATATACGAGTGACTCCGTAACCCCAGTTCCAAAAGCAATTTTAAAATCGGCTGTTTAAAATAGAAAAGAGGATTTTAAGCAATTCTTTAGGATTTGTAGGAATCACCATAGGAAACCAATAACATAGCTCTGAAAAAGAGAGAGAGGGCAGCAGTTTATCACTGAGGAAGAACTGTTTCCTAAATCCACACATTTTATAGCCCCTATGAATGAGAAATATTACGCATGCGCATGAAGGGTTGTAGATATGGAATAAGACTGGGATTTGTCATTCTTTTCTTTCTATTTCTTCGGGATAAAAGAGTACGTTTCGTTCGAAAGTGGTATGGTGTGTTTAAAATAATTTTGCTGTATTTTATGTCATGATTCTGTTAATGTAGAAAAGTATTTTAAAATTTTGGTTTAATATCTAACACAAAGGCTCTATATAACAATGTTAATACTTGATTGGGGATCTATTTATCCAGATCTATGTAATTTTATACTAAGTTAATAAATCTTATTTTCAAATTTAAAATCAAAAGGTGTTAATGAAAAACAATAATTATAAAATGGAACAATAATCAAAAACTATAATAACTAACAAAATTAATAAATTTAATTAGTATTATAGTTTTATAGTTTATTATGTTTTATTTTATTGTTTATTATATATTTTATTTATAGTTTATTATTATAGATTTATTTTTAAACAACAATTAATAAAATTATAACAATTATTAAAATAATAATTATAAAGTTTTTTTTTTTTAAAGCAATTTTTTATATTTTTATAATTTACTTATCTCATCTATTAAAAATATGATGTTAAAAAGAATCACAAAACAAAAGCGTATCTCTTTGAAGACAATCCAATATAACAATTTATAATGCAGGTTGCTCATGACATCTCTTCTTACTTTCAAACATTTATTACAATGGAGAATTAAATAATAGTTAAGTGAAAATGATTATAAAATGAGACGTATATATGCAAGGTTTTTTTTTTGTCTTATTCAATTTCAGTTTATTTTATTTAATACATATCTGTATGAGGTTCATTAGATACACGCGAATCACATCAAGATAGTTCTCGTTTTCTTGTCGTGTTCGTTGTTGTATGCTCTGATCAATTATAGGAATACCATGGAGGATCAACTGCATCATGTACGGTATCTTTAACATTAAGTCCATAGAAATCATCGATGTAATCATGATAACTGGTGTACAAGGCATCAATAGTTATGTTAAATATATCGAGTATCAAACAAAAAGGCAAAGGACGTGTGTAATCTACAGAAGATCACTGATGACACTGCAAAATTTAGTGAGAGCTAAAATATGCTACAAGAAGCTTATAAAGAATTCAAGTAAAAACCTTGATGTGCTTCGTATAACTAATAGTGCCTATATGGAGATGTATAAAATTAAAGTAAATTTAATGAGGCAGAAACAACTTAAATATTTTCATTTTTGCAACATTTCTCCAAACAATATAATTTAGGTACCATGGCGAATAAATGTTTATATAGTTGGACCATCGATGGAACAGAAAAGTAAACTTTCGGTTTATAAATGGAGAAATGGGTCATTTGTTAGGAGTTCTATTCAGACATACATGACACAAGGAATTTTTAAAGAAAAAAAAAGCTTATTATTACTTGCGGAATTATTTCGTTTAATTTTATTTTGATATTATGCAATTTAATATTCTAATTATTAAGAATTAAAATTATTTTATTGCAATTGAATTTCTTTTGAAAATAAATTTCTCCTCTATTACGTTACGTTGGATTCATCCGATTTTGCTGCACACTTTACACACAGTCAGTTGTTGAACTATATTTTATAACCCTTGTAGACATTCACGTTTTGCATTCGAACCAAGGATTTTTATTTTAAAACTCTACAAGCGATGCCAAGTTAAGAGTAACCGTGTGTACGCCGGAAAGGACCTCTGTAAATCTGTTAACCGGAATGCTCTTCCGTTGGGCATGTGGAAAAAAAAAAAGAAAGGTGAGAAAATTCCAAAGGCCGCCCTTGATGGCACATTGTAGCAGTCTTCACTAGGTTTCACACTGATTAAAGAATCTTTGACTTTTAAGCGACGAAAGATTATGGTCACAGCACTTAAAAATTGGGAAAAAAAGTCACATCTTTTTTTGTTGATGAACATCAATGGCTTGGCGGCCTAATGGCCGAGTGGTTAGCGTTCTAGCTCTCAGTGTCACACTTTCGGGTTAGAGTCCCGGCGGTACCATGGATGTTAGTAGTGGTTTGGAATCTACTTTAAACCGTGGTTCGTCGTCTAATATGATCGTAGAACGTTTTGGGGGTAGTGTTATTCGTGTCTGTAGCATATCTTTAAGTTACACGTGCCTTCTGGGTAGTGCTAAATGAGTATCAGGGTGCAGCCCTTACTTACGGCAAGAAGATTAACTGCCTGTGTATTGCCAGCTGCATTAGAACAACATCGATAGTCTCTTGTTCCACTTATGTATGCCACGAACAATTCACAGATGAGCTCTCCGGATAGGACATTGCCTTCCAGAAGAATTTTTAGGAATAACCCGGACTTGCGTACTGTAAGGGTGAAAAACCAGAAAACTCCCACTTGCATGTTGATACAAATCACCATTCATATTTCGACCTCCTGAAATCAGTGGCTGCAACAGACCCCTAGCAAATTAGGATCTCAACTATCCTGTATGTTAATTGGGCCTGATACGAATCAATCCCGAATCGGTTGGAAAAAAAAAAATACTATCAATGCATTATATCATACTTTTTGACGGAGTCGAATATTTTATAACATATCAATATATTCACATGTGATAAAAAATTAATTGAAGACTTTTACGTATATATTTTTCCCGCCATGGCGATGGTTTGACGTCGAAGGCTGTGCTGGAGATCACCAAGTAATATATGCATTCTGTTACGGATCATTCTTCCTTAAGACACCATTTTCATCCAGGAAAACGGTTCTCCCCAAACACCATCTCGGTAAGGGAGATAGATCTCCCCTTCTTCTTCCAAAAGCAAAAGTCCGCAGCTGTTGAATAAACTGAAGTGAAGAGAGCCGGGGACTTGATGGCGTAGAGCAGCACATCGAACTGTTGATACCAATATCGACTTTCTTCCCATTCTTCGCCTCTTTTCTCCTCGCGTTTGTGCTTCTTCTTCATCGATATCAGACTCCAATATCTTGCAGAGGGAGAGAGAGAAAGAAGAATTTTTTCTTCTCTCTCTTCAAGTCCCACGGAGACACCTGAAGGGAGCGGGACCACTTCATTTTCTGGCTTACTTAGGGGGATGAGTTTGATTTCTTTGGGAAAGTTTTCTTCGCACCTTTTCTTTCGGTTGCTCTGCTTCTTCATCTTCTTCTTTTTCCTTTTTCTACCACCGCTCTCTTTCTGTCTGCCTTTGTTCAGAGCTTGTATGAAGAGTGGTTGATTCAAGAGATGGTAGCCTTGGAAGGATTGAGCAACTGGTGGGAAGATTGATTTGAATAAACAGATGCGCATTGTTTATGTTATCTGCAGAAGAAGAAGTGTATAGCGTCAAGAATATTTGAGTAAAATACTTATAAAAATCTCATACAACTTTTTTGTTTCCATTTTGAATATATAGAAACAATATATATATATACCATTATATTTTTTTTATGATATTAATCATGCCAATTTCAGTGCAGTTTCAGTTCTTCACTAAATCTTTAAATGTTTAAATGTCAATTTTTTATGTTAATCATTTTATGTGCAATGTCAATTTTAAGCGCTTAATGTCAATTTTAGTATAGTTTAAATACTAAAGTTGCTTTATTTTATACTAAAATTTAACTTGCTTTTGTGGTTCAGAGTGGTCACTGGGGCTCGATTAAGGCATTTTATTTTTTGAGCGAGTGCCCCCAAAAGCTTCCTATTGAAGCTTTTTATGGGCATCACAATTGTAGTCAAATGTTTTGTGGTATGGTTTTAATTTGTAGAGAGAAAATCAGATTGTATTATGTAGTGAGATTGGAAATCAACTGAAGAAATGAAAATGGTTAAATAAAGCATCATCGTCCTCATTGGTACAACAGCCCCTCAGAAATGTTTTTCTTTTTACGGAGTATTGTCAGCCCTACGCCCAACCCTCAGCCCAACGTATATTAGACTAGGACCTACGATTTAAAATGGATTCCAAATCAGTACAAACACCCATGGTACTGCCGGGACTCGAACCCCAAACCTGTGGCACCTAGCGCCAGAGCGCTAGTTACTCGGCCATTAGGCTCTTGGTTAAATAAATAATAACATAAAATATCGCCAATATAACACTAAATATCTCCAATACATCAATGTAATGCGATTTGTGTAAAAGGCATTTTATTTATCTATGGAAACTTACTTAAAATATTTCAAAGAATTATTTCAAAAATCCAATATTAACGTCAGTTTAAACGCACTACAAGTAACTGCACTGCGCTTCAAGTGAGCACACCGAAAACCTCTCTCCATTATGCTGCACAGAAACTCTTTTTCCTTGCCTGCCTTCCCTCGACGGCAGCCAACAAGCCAGCTAAGGATCACTCGTTAGGCCTTGCAGTGCGCTCAAGCAGATTTCCCCAGAATTTATCGGGCCCAGGCCCTCCACCGATTATGAACCGGCCCTGTTCTCGTTTGGGCTGGAAATTTCTGAATAGCGCATGGAGCGAGGTGTAACTAAAGGCTGGAGCTCCATTGTCGGAAATTGAAACGGGCCTCCCCTTCAAATAAAGGCACGCGGGGAATTAGACATCCTTTTAACAAGATCGGCAATTTATTCGAATAAAGGAACAGAATTTAAGACCATTACCTAAATGGCCCGCCTTTCATTCTTCTCATTTCCTGCTCCAGTCGTCTACTGAACACCCCCATCCACCCACACTTTTCCTTCCCCCGATACAAACAGTGGCTCGCCTTCAGTGATTAGTTTTAAATGTTTTAAAGTCACCTTTTGTTTCCACGATCGCTGCAAGGAGAGGAGGTGTGCTGTTTTGGCGGGGCATCTCCTTCCAGAAATGCCAAGCTTACAGCCAAAAGAACACAATTACGGTTGAATAAGCATAAGCAATTCATTTTTTTAGTTATGTTATTTATCTAAGCATGAGTAATATAATGTAATTTGTGTAAATTTCAGACATTGCGAATTAATTTAAAAATCAAGAAGTATTCGACAGTTCGTCAAGAAATTAGAATTGGCCTATATACAGTACCGGCAAAACTTTTAGTTATATACAAGATTCTAATTTCAAATAAATATAATTTTAATATGAATATTAGAATAATTGAACCCATCATGAAAAAAGGGTATTGATGCATTCTACAGGTATTACCTCTTATAAAAAAATTCAAGAAAATTCTTCCTCTTTATTTTGAGAGTCCGCTAATAGTAAATTTTATTAGCATTTACAATTTTTAATTGTTTTTTTTTTTTTTTTAAGTCTTTGTGCCCATTGTACTTTTCCACACACATTTATAGTAATTTATCATTGGAATTCACAGAAAGCAAAGGATTGCAGAAAAAATGGTGAACTTCTAATGAGTTTTCCAGTAAGATAAACAAAATTAATTTATGTTACTCGGAAGTCAATATCATTTTTAAAAAGATTAAAATGGTTTTTAACTAAAAAGGCTTCATTTGTTAAATACAGTGTAATATTTTATTGCTTCATTTTTGCAAGCTTGTTGTTAGGTCGTAAAAAGTACAAAAATAAACTGTAAATTGAAATCACCGTGTGCCTTTGTAACCATAAAGAGTAGATACAATAAATAGTTTATATAACGCGTTAATTGGAGGGGCATCCTTTCCAGAAATACTAAGTTTAGAGCCAAAAAGAGACAATTAAGGTTGAATAAGCAATAATCATTTCATTTTTCAGTTATATCATTTCTCTAAACATGAGTAATATAATGCAATTTGAGTGAGTTCCAGTCATTGTGTATTATTTCAATAACAAAAAGATAAGGATTCAATAATTTCTCAAGAAATTAGAATTGGTCAATATCCAGGAATTACGAAAAGTATTACAAAGATTGCAAACCTGAATAGCCACAAAACTTTTAGTTATCCACATGATTCTAATTTTAAATAAATATAATTTTAATATGCATGTTAGAATAATTGAATCCAGCATGAAAAGGTATATTGATGCATTCTACAGGTATTATCTTTTAACAAAAATTCAAGAAAATTCTTCCACTTTTACTTTGAGAGTCCGCTAATAGTAAATTTTATTAGCATTTACAATTTTTAATTGTATTTTTTTTTTTTTTAGGTCTTTGTGCCCATTGTACTTTTCCAAACACATTTATAGTAATTTATCATTGGAATTCACATAAAGCAGAGGATTGCAGTAAATATGTTGAACTTCTAATGAGTTTTCCAACAAGATAAACAAAATTAATTTATGTTACTCGAAAGTCAATATCATTATTAAAAAGATTAAAATGATTTTTACCTAAAAAGGTTTCATCGTTAAATATGGTGTAATATTTTATTGCTATGTTTTTGCAAGTTTGTTGTTAGGTCGTAAAAGTACAAAAATAAGCTGTGAATTGAAATCATCCGTGTGCTTTTGTCACCATAATGAGTGGATACAATAAATAGTTAAATCTGATCTTCAGTCTAATTTAATTACTCATCGTCTAATGATCAGTATAGAAATTTTTTTAGTCTAGTTTAAACCATTTGGGTCGAATACATCAGGGTAAAAAAATACATTTTCAGTCGAGTTTCATTCATCAAAGTCAAATAAATTAGTCCAAAATATAAATGTAGTAATTTTTTCTCAGTCTTTTTTAATTCATTATGGTCTAATAAATCATTAAGTGAACATTTTTATCAATTTAGTTCAATTCATCACAATTTAATGAATAAATGTAATATTAAATATAGTAGCAAAGCATTTAATTTATTAAATTCTTGTAATAATCAATCTAGTAAGTGAAACTATCAATTAGACTAAAATCTGTTTTTTAAGCTTTAATATTTCTTTTAAACACGTATAATATAAAATTTATTTTATATTATCAGTTCAGACTGAATTAATTTTTGAATACATAAAATAAATGATATTATAAAAAAGTAAAGTTAATTTAATAAATTAGGTCCACTACAGATAGATATAGACCTCCAATGGCATATGATCCAGTGAAGACCTCTTATATTATAACCTCACATTGACAGTTCAGGATCCTGTAATTTGTGTGCTTTTACTCCATATAATGATATCATTTGTAATACTCAATTTAATGGGATTATTTTCGACATTTAGGGTTGCTTTCATTAAAAAAAATTTCATTTTTTTAAATAAAATTATAACTAATGCCTCCAGATTGCAATCATATATTAAATATAGAATTTATAACAAAATATTAACCGAAGAACCAAGAGAAACTATAGTAACAAAGTGAATTTCAAATGAAAATTTAAAGTATCCATTTTTTATTTCCATAAAGTTTATAATAGACAATCACTTGTAAATATTTTATTTTTAGAATGCTTTTCTTATGGAATCTAAAAACAAATACAACCATATTACAATAGATAAAAATAACGAAAATTATGATTTGGCTATAGTATCAAAATTATCAATTTATAAGAAAAGGGAACATTAGTTCGAAAGAATGGTCACCATACATTCACCACTTTAAAAAAACGAATCAATTCGCTGGATATTTTCAATTAGTGTTTTAACAAAACAATTGATTTTACAGCAAACAATTTCAAGGTGGTTGTTCTTGGAAATTCTTTTGATAAAACAGTAATTACTCTTACAAACATTACAAAACAAAAGGGCTTGCAACAATCTTAACAATTCCAACCGTTTGCAATTATATATACAAATATAATGCATGTGACTTGAAGTGGCAAATCATTAAACCATATTCTAACGTGAGCGTTGATATAAATATAATCACATAGCGAATGTTGTTGTTGTTTTTATCCTTGAATGTAAATAGAGTTCAAAGAAACCCAGAGCCTAAAACTCAAGTCTTTGAAGATCCTGAAACATGACTCGGAATTGTACATGGTGAAAGTTGTTTAAGATGTTTGGAACAGGCTTAAGAGTAACAGGTTCACATTAACAAAATTTGTTTTCAATAAATCAAAAGGTAAATATCCAGAAAGTTAAACAAAACAAATTAAGAAACGAAAAAAAAGTATAAATAATAAAATAAAATAGGTAGTTTTAATGAGAAGTGGAAAAAAAAAACATAAACCAAAAATATAAATAAAAAAGAAAAACAAAGTTGTGGTTTGTTTGTCTCTCTATGATCATTTTTTTGCCCCCGTTAGACTAATTAGACCGGAAATTATAATTCAACGCAGATTTCGAACTACTAACAAACATCTATGCCATCGCTAGGATTCGAACCAGAAGAACTCGGTACGAAAGACCAGAGAGCTAGTCAGTTGGCCACAAGCTGCACAAAAAGTGGTGGAGCTGTATGAAACAATGAAAATTCAGGAATGATTACAAAGAAAATTAAACAAAATAATTAAGAAAAGTTATTCAAACAACCCAAGGTGGGATTTAATCAGAAATGGAGAAATTCTAAATTTCAAAATTAGAAATATTGTCAAGATTATTACAGAAATTGGCCAAAATATTAAGAATGAACGTATTGACACTAAGAGAACTAAAGATCAAGAACTAAGGTCATCATTTCTGAGGAACCGTCGTGCGTTAATGATCATGAGAAAATTTTGGCTTTCTAAAACTTAACTGCTAATAATTCTAGTTTTTGAATCTGAACCCAAAAAAACTGGCAGACATGTGTGGTAAAGGGAACATAAGACATGTATATTAGTAGTTTATTTTTAACAGAGATGGAAGAATTACGTTTATGAGAAAGTAACAGATGCGAATAAAAGAGTCAATTTTTTTCTTTATCTAATTAACATGAAAACATAAAGTTAATCTTTTATCAAGAATCATACCCATAGTTGTTTAGCCTCGCTGGACTGAGTGATCAAGTAATCTTAAATAGTGATACGCCCAAGAAAATTAATTTTCAAGCAAAGAGAACGTCGAATTTATCAGCATTAAGAAGGATTTCCCACCTGACAAACCAGGTTTAAAAGTTAGTAACGTTGCTGTGATCAGATTTGGTAAGGAGATGAATATCAGTAAACTGGACAGCGATAACAATATCATCATCTTAAAGACAATGATGTATCTTATTAGCCTGGTAGATGTCTTTATTGAAGAAAATAGATCCAATAAGTGATCCTTCCGCGACTCAAGCTCTAATATATTTAGAGGAAGAGAAAGAATTATGAATTTTAGCAAAGAAATTTTTTTTTTTTTTTTAGAAATACAGGAAAAAAATTGTCAAACAAGAGAGATGGTAGATGCATAAAAGATTAATTTCCGGATGATTCCTTTGATACCGGCTTGTTCATATGGTTCGTCATCAATCCATGCTATTTTATTTTAAATAAAATTTTTGAAATTAAATACTTTTGTGGTGCGCATCAGAAATGTTATTTTCTTTAAACAATAACTTTTAATTACAGTTTTCCTATGCAATTTTATGGCCTGATGGCTAATTGGCTAGCGCTTTGGCCTTTGGTACATGGGCTTCAGATTCGAATCCTGGCAATGGCATTAATGTTTGTGAGTGATTCGGAATCCATTGTTCAAATGTAAGTCCCTGTCTAATTAGTGTAAAGTGTGCAAAAAATGACCTTAGAGAGACAAACCAAACCAAACCATGCAATTTTTATGGACACTACTGAACTCGTGCGAAAACATGTTTCAACATAATAACTAATTTTCTCTCATATATAGTTTTAGTACTCTGAATGATTTAAATTTTAATGTTTGAAAATCGTAAGTGGCAACTTATGGCAAAATGGTAGCAACGTATAGGTGACAAACGTATACGAGTAAATGGCAACTTATGGCAAAATGGTGGCAACGTATGAGTGGTAAACGTGTATAAGTAAATGGCAACTTAATACAATACCCAATGTATTTTGACATAAAAATTATGTTAATTAATTTTTCCTACATTTTATGATAACGACCATGTGATATACGCTTCCACATATTAATCTTTGAGATATCAAGTTTATAATAGCGATGATACTAATCAGATATTATCGGCAAAACATTTTTTTTCGCACCCCTTCAGCATAATCAATAATTATGCTAAACAGATGAGTTCCTAAACCTATCATCGTCATTAACTACCACTAATAATAACCAGTTGCTTGTTCTTGTTGTTTTTGGCGATGTGCTTATCGTCGCCAGATAAATAAATAGATGCGTTGGATTACGGCAGCCCTGTTGCAACACTGATGGTGTATTGTGAGCTCGCTATCCGGCCAATTCATGCATAGTAATTAAATAGGAGACTGTTTTTGGCTTCTCGGCTTCGCTTCATTAACGCTAATTGTATTCATTACCAGATCCCTAATCACTAGCCCAAATCACCCCCATCCCTTTCCTTTCCGAGTTCGCGCCAAAAGAGTTAAATAGTCATCACCATCTTAGGGTTGCCGAGTTGGAACGACGTGCCTCGAATGAAGTTCTGGGCTTCGAATTGTGTGGAATGGAACAAAAAAAAATTAGGGCTTGAGGAAGGTTCATTTAAATGGCTGTTGGATAAAGCTTCATGGATCGACTTAAGATACCGGCACTTAAATTTAAATATCCAATCCTTGTTCTTTAAAGATTGGGCAATTTAGATGTATGAGAATTAGGTAAAAGTATTGGTTAAAGGTTTTAAAGTCTTCCTCTTCGAGTATTGGAAAATTGTCGTCAAATAATACTTTACCTTCCAGTTGTCTAGTTTGTGTAGAGTAATTGATATGGTTATCAATTAATTGCTGTAATATTTATCAGAAAATTAATGAAACTGTTGCGAAAAGTTTAAAATTAAAAATTTAATTAAAAGGAAGTTAAAGAAGATTCATTTCTTGGAAAATATATTTATTATACTGTGTACTATAAATCTGAAATTTTAATTTTTATGCATTAGATTGAAATATCCATCCTAATATTTCAATGAATTTTATTTA
This sequence comes from Caerostris extrusa, assembly GCA_021605095.1. NCBI lineage: Eukaryota > Metazoa > Arthropoda > Arachnida > Araneae > Araneidae > Caerostris > Caerostris extrusa. The sequence continues at coordinate 67,913 of BPLR01017304.1, read as the reverse complement.
TTTTAAATAAAATTATTTTAAGTTGTAATGTTGATTTTTATGTAATGAACTTTCCATTAGCATTATTAATGCATTTAAAAAAACAATGAAAGTTTTTCCTATTTTCCTAAAATCCAAATTCTAAATGCCATTTTTGTTGTGTTTCTATCACATGTTAAACAACATGTTTTGGTTATTTTAGAAGGAAAATACAAGCAAGCTCGTAAAAGCTATATTTCTTAATAGATGAAATATCTTGATACTTTTTAAATGTGAAATCTCTTGTGGCTTTAAAATGTTTAACAAAAAGAAATCCAAAATGATCAACTTCACTACTATTATGATCACTAAAATTCAGTTTATTTAATTTTTCCTTGTCCTATTAAGGATAAGAAATTAGTTATTTATACAAAATATCTAAGGTATAGTTTTTATTTTAAACTCAAAAAAATTTGATTTTAACTGTCTAATAAGCAATCCGATTTAAAATTTAAAGTTAATTACTTTATAAGCTTATTTAAAGTTAGCTTTATTAATACATTTAAATCAGCGGTTAACCTTAATATCCTATATATATATATATATATGAGAAAGTTTCAAGACTATACATATTTTAAACTATGCAAAGTTCGTGAAATCAGTTGTTATGAGATGAATGTGAATTAAATTACTTTCGAAGCATAACATTTTTAAGTGTTTGTTTACGTAATAATAACTTTGGTATAAAGTGGCAACAGCTATGCATAATTTAACCCAATATCTTTTATAATCTGGTAAATAAAAGTTCTTATTTATTATAGTTATTCTTTATTATGATATTTATAACAAAATTTCGCCAACATTTGATATTGTTAATAGATATACATAGTGCAATATGTATATGTAAAGGTTTGTGGATTTATCAGCCAAATCGCAAAATAAGAGCCGTTGGAATTTGGCATTTTTTAAAGCCAAATGAGAGATAAATCGTCAAATGTGATAACCCGGATTTCAGCTGCTGTTGACAATTCACTTTACTTACTATCGCAACCTTTACTTGGCACATTTTGGCGAAACGAATTTTTGACGTGAAATCCCAGTGGCCCCTATTCTGCAATTATGCAGATTTATCAATTGCAGATTAATTTTTTTATTATTTGTTTGCTATTTATTTTGAACTTAAATGTTTCAAAATAATATTTTGCATTCAGATTGAACTAATTTCTAATACATATTTCTAATGTCCTCTTCATAGCAGATTTGGGGGAAAATTTTTAGACAAATTATTAATGAATTATGTATCATAATGTATAAATAATATTATAATGGAGTTATTTTTACGAAGGTCACAGTAATAAGAAATTATTACATTCATATACCGAGTGGTTTGTGTTTTTTTACTGGTTGCTATCCAAATCGCTCAGCTAAATCCATAACTTTAATATTATAAGATGTACAGATTTTCAATGTATAAAAATTCTGTAAAAAAAAGTAGCCAAACGTTGCCAATGGTTATGTAGTTCAAACACAGAGAAAACTGTTGCCAATATCGAAAACTTAATTTCATTCCAATCATAAAAGTGAATGGATTCAATCTTTTGTCTCCACAAAAGAAAATGCAATGGAAATCTGAGTGGTGGCATGTTCTGAGACAGTTGAAGAAGAAGATTTGCGTGCAGATAATCATTGCCAAGTAGATTTCCGATATTTCCTTTGTCACGAAAACTTCTGCTTCTCACTAATCTTACAACATCTCTTGAAGCAAAACTAGCTCTCATCAGAGAAACGTGAGTTAAGAAATTTTTGGGCACCGGATTCAGGATTTTTGGACACGTGTTTCTGTATTTGAATTAACTTTTTGGATTTAAAAATTAGTTACATATTAAAGTACAGTCCAAATTATTTGATATTAGTATTCTTGGTGCAATGGAAGATTTGTTTGATCCCAGAGTTTACAAGGCGTGGAATGAAGCTCTTATTAAAGAAAAGAAAGTAAATCATTTTTATTATTTTGTTTCTGAGTTATTATAGTCGATACTGTAATATTTTTATGTATTGATGTATTTTTTTTGTTATGTACCTATAATTTCGTAGATAATTTTTTTATACATCTGTAATGAGAGTCATTATATAAATAATTAATTTATATAATGCAAACAACAATAAAGTTGTATCGTAACAAGTATTTATAAACTATTTTCTTTCAAATGTGTAAATTAAATTTTGTATTTCACAAGCAATGTTTACATAAAATACAGAAAATTAAATTATATATTAAATTTCTTTTAAAAAAAATTGGCAAATGTTTTATAAAAATTGTATGTAAACAACATACTTTCTTACATCATATCCAGATTTTTTTCAAACTTAACTAATATTAAGTTTTTAAGAAATGAAAATTATTAGATGGTTTTTATGATTGATAATAAAAATAACAAACGTTTCTTTTTAAATTGTTTTTATTTGTAAACTAACAGCAAAGGATTTAATCGGAAAAAAAATGCTACTCTATTAAAAATTTATTAAATCTTTTGCAAAAATGTCAATAATTTATAAATAAAAAATATTTATGAAATTATTTAACCAATAAGATATTGTTAAATATCTTTTAGCGTTAAGCAATAAAGAATGCTTGATCTGTTTAAAATTGCATATCTATTCAAATATTAAATTGGATAATAAATTCAGTACTACAACTATATAATAAAGTTAATTATAAGGTAGTTTAATAGAGTATTCATGTGTGTTAATCCCGCGCTAATATAACTTATGGTTAAAATTATATATATTAAAACAACATAAATAAACATATTGAAGAACATATAATATTAAAAACATATAAAACATTGTTATTTTACAAGGCGCTTGTAAACCCTATTAATAAATTCAAAGCATTTCTATAAAAACAGAAATTAATATAATAAAAATAATTATTGAAAACCTTCATCCCTGAACATGAAATGCCTCCTTAAATGAAATGTATGTACAGTAATCAGTTGTGTATTCGTGTGACGGCAGTAGTATTAAAAAATCATTATTTATACCAGGCGTAACAGTAATATTGTTGAAATTGAATATAAATACATAACAACAGAAATGAATATAATTCGTGACATAAATGTAAAATGTGTGTTGAGATATAAATGCTCCAATTTAGGTACAATTCCTATATGGGCATTACCGAATTGTATGTTTGCTTAGAGTTACTAGCCAGTATTTGAGAAAAGAATCTGCTTAGGTATCATCTTATATATCACTATTTTCATATCTTCATTGCTTAGTATCATCATATCAACCCCAATTTCGCTTAGGGTTATTAGTCTTTAGAGCCACCTAACAGAAGACAATTGTACCAAATATATCCAGTCCCCCAAAAAAAGGAGAGGAGAAGAACATCCTTAATAATGGGAATAACCTATGGGGCAATGCAGTTGATTGACAAAATTAACTAACATAGTTAATTTACCGCTAATTAGATTAATATTATATATATCTATATATTTTTGTTCTAATGCAGCTGGCAATTTAGACACTTGTCTTTGATAACTTAAAGCAAGCGTTTCACAGACGTTACTCACTTTGTTCTACCCAGGAGGTCCGTGTAGCTTGAAGATAAGCCACGGACGCGGAGCAACATTACCCCCGCAATGCTCTACTATCGTGTTACACCGGGACCTACGGTTTAAAGTGAATTCCGAACCACTACACACATCCATGGCACCACCGGGATTCGAACCCGAAATCTGTGGTACCGAGCGCCAGAGAGCTAGCCACTCAGCCATTCAGGCCCCATATATATATATATATATATGCATGTATATCTATGAATATATATATATGCATAGATTTTCAGATTCCACCGTTTTGAAATTGTAGGTCGGCATTTTTCTTTTTAAGTGCTTTGGTATCATAAATAGGATAGTTGGATTGGAAACGGAATTGAAATTGATTAGTTTTTTTTCACACGACCTAACATGTAAACAGTGTTATGTTATTTATTTGAAAACAACCAATTAATTTTTATTTTATTAATGCGCATCAATTAATTCTATATTAAATGAAAAACCGACACAGATCTAATTTAAACAAAAAATTATTCTAATAGCTTTAATAAAGCAAATATTTTTTTATTTAAAAATTTCTTTAAAGCATAAACTACCCACACTATGAATAAGTTTTTTTTTTTTTAGTTGTATTTATTAAATTTTTTAAAGTTAAATTATGATAATTTTTCGTTTCAGAAAATAAAGAAGGAAATAATTTTTCAAAAAATATACTAATACGTATTTTTAAAATTGGAAAAATCTAATTAAATGCCTAAAACATTTAATTAAAAAAATTAAAGTAAACCAATTAAATTATTTTCTTGTTAATATTCCGATTTTTAAACTCGTGCGAAATGTGCCAAAGTTATTTCATTCGTGGAAAAACAAATCTATAATAATATATTTTTTTAATTTGGTAACGAGTCTAATTGACATTTTCTTTAATATGCCATAAATGTTTTAAAAATAATTTATGCATTAACGCTTGATGCACAAAACTAACCGCATACAAATTTACTATGCTATAAAGATTTTTTTTTTTATTTTATGAAGGTATTTAGTATTTTATGTTTTTAAAAATGTGCCAAAAAATGTAACTAAAATTATTGTTTTAGCTTTGGACAAAAAATATATTTCAACTGGTGAAAAAACTGAATATATATATATATACATATCTTTCTCTGATATATATATATATATATATCAGAGATATCTTTCATTAAGCAAAAGTTTAATTTGACATTGGGGAATTCAATTTTTGAACCTTTATATAGCCAAAACTATTAAAAAAAATTTCTATAAAATAATTATTATACTCTAATTTCATCATGTTGAATCGACTGCGTTAAATATTTCGAAATTCGTAACAAAAAATTTCCAGTTTATATTATTTACTTGGATTAAATAATAATGTTAATAATTTTCTTAAGCAAATGCTTCAAACAATAACTTTCTCAGCAATTACTTCCCTTTGTATCACTACTTACAACGACATCACTTGTGTTAAAATCTAATGATAATTACAAAAGTTAGAAAGGTGTCCTCTTTTTTTTTTTCCGACTACAACTGACGAAGTTTCGGTGTTGAAAAAATAATAAAACGGAATATTTCTGTTGAACCTAAGTTTTATTAATCTCACACTCTCAAAACTCATCAAATTAAAACGATACAAATTGAAGAAGCCATCAATCCATTACCAGACATGGAGAAATAGCGAGTTCTGATTCTAAAGCAACTCATGGATTTTACTAAATTTGCAGAAGAAAATTATGTATTTCCTAACAAGTTTTATGTTCTTGTGCTCTTTTTGGAAAAACACTGCGATCCGAAACTCAATCAGCAAAAGAAACGGAAATATCAGGTCTCAAATTCATAAAGGAAAGAACGATCTTCACACTGTGTACAAATGATAGTGGCTACTTCAAAAACCAAGCCACTTTTCTTATACCACTGAATAAGTCCCATAACTTTCAAAGCTGATTAGGTTTTCAAATAATTACTACAGGTTAAGTGAGGTGCAAATCCTAAGGCGTGGATAATTAGGCAGTTTTCATGCAATTCAAAAACTGGTTCATTGGTCCCACAAATAAGAAATATTTGAAGTCCATGGCTTACCTCTTCAAGCACTTTTAATCTTTTACAATGTATTTGACTATCAATTGAACATTTAAAACCAAATACATGAGAAGTCTAACTTCATAAAAGTTATCTATTTTTCAACATTGCCTGTCCAGTCTATGACCAAGAGATCTAAAATTTCACACAATGTTTTTTGCCAAATATATGTTGTTCTATGGAAGACTGAATCCAAACTTTTAGAGAATTATGGAAGGACAATTAACCATATATTAAAATGTTTGTTTTGACCTGACAAAATATACATTATAGAAAAAGTTTGAACTGGACCATTGGCTGATAGGGGCCTTGAAAGTTTTAAACCAGGACGATAAATGATATAAGAGGTTTTGGGGCCTGAATGGCCGAATGATTAGCGCTCTGGCGCACGGTGCCATGGATATTTGTAATGTTTGGGAATCCATTTTAAGCCGTAGGTTCCGGTCTCATAAGAGTGTCACAAAACCCACTCAGAATTCTCAACCAAACTGTATAGGTTAACTCTGCTCTAAGCAAAGTGATGTGGTGTAGTAGTAGTGTAAGAGGTTGTGTTTCCCATTGGAAATTCTTTCCCATCCCCTTCTCAATCCCATTAGGTTTCCAATAGTCTTGAGAGTGGATAAGGGAGGTATTAAATATCTTGTTGGAGAACATTCTGATGAACTGACGATGGAATTAAACAAACAGCATACTGCTGAAAATTTGTATAATCACAGAGACGGAAGAAAGTATCTCTTCAAGTGAGATTAAGAGAATGCTAACAATGCGTGAAAAGTTTCGAAATTTATTGGAAAAAAAAAACATCCTGATATTGTTGCAACTGGTATTGCAGCGATGGTATATAACGATATTTACCTAATGCATTTCAAAAACATTCAAAAAAAAGGGAAAGAAATATAACTCTTATGCCATGAAAATCCCTAAGGGTGAAAGTAACGAAAGTGTAACAAAAAGAGATAAAGATAATTAAGAGAAAATTAAGTTTAGCAACAGTGAAACGAAAGAAAAAAAAATTTAACCATAGATTAATTGTCTCAGCCAACATTTGTATTTCTTTAGATTCTTTTTTACACGTTAGTATGTATTTCATTTTATTATTTTTGTAAAAATATTTGCTCATTGCAAATACATTATTATAAATAAACGAATATCTTTCGGATGACTAGAATGTATTACGTTCATTTCAATTAAATTCAATAGGAAAAATTTCTTTGAGACACGAACATACTGATTTGTGAGTATAGTTCTGGAATATTTCAAAGTACTGCTGTAATGTGAGAAATAAAAAAGCCAGACAAGTGAAAATGTTCTGCATTTTTCTTATTTTTCGTAAGATTTCAATAAACAATGAAATATGTTCTTAATTAAATAACAATATTAAACTTTTCGTGGTACTTTTAAATTAGAGAATTCCAATCAAATATTATGTCAATCACGTGAAGGTTTTTAAGGTTTTTTTAAGCGAATTGCCTAAAACATTGTTGTGATTGATCGATAATTTGGCGAATACAATTGGCGTAAAATATCCTCCACTGACAAAACAATTTGTTAATGTTGGTATATATATATATATATTAAGGTTGGTATAATGTTGATATATTATAGTAGAATTTAAAACAATATTATGTGCAAAGATTCTATATTAACCGTAAAATAGGTCTTTAAATGAGATAATAAATACAAAAGCCTCCTTTTTTTCTAAGTATCATCTTTCGTGATTTGCTACTTTAGCGTTTGAAAGGCACATTAATGTAACAAAATGTCGCCCAAAAGTCTTCTTTTATAATTCAATGTGTAGGCATGACTCGTGGAAAATTGATACATTTAAGCAAATTTTTACCCTTCATCTCACTTAAGAAATTACAGTAAATTCTATCTAATTATCAATAAATCTTACGGTAAATTAAATATAATATAAACATAATATTTTACATTAAAAAAAAATCATGAAGCAATATATTGTAAAATGTGGAACAGTAGCCACTAACGTAATAAAAAGCTTGACTTTGGTTGGTCAAATTTGTTTTGTGGTACATTATTTATTATTGTAAACTACAAATATTGGTTGGTCAAATTTGTTTTGTGGTACATTGTTTATTATTGTAAACCACAAATATTGGTTGGTCAAATTTGTTTTGTGGTACATTGTTTATTATTGTAAACCACAAATATTGGTTGGTCAAATTTGTTTTGTGGTACATTATTTATTATTGTAAACCACAAATATTGGTTTGTCAAATTTGTTTTGTGGTACATTGTTTATTATTGTAAACCACAAATATTAGTTGATCAAATTTGTTTTGTGGTACATTGTTTATTATTGTAAACCACAAATATTGTTTTACAGATTAGAGTAAAATGGAATCAAGAGTATGGCTCAAAACTTGAAGACCAAAGTGTTGCATCAGAAGTTGAGGATGAAGAAGAACCACCATGCACCTGCAAAGATAAAGAAAATGGCTAAAATTATCTGAAAAGAAGTTCGACTGGCCACAAAATGGTGCAACTGGTACCAACACAATAATCCGAATTGCTGACACGCCAACATGTATGATTGGGTCATCTCCTATAGTGAAGAATAAATTGTACAATGGTAATTCAGTTGCCTTCAATATAATATTTAATTGTTTCCCTTAATGAGTTTGGAATAATGTATTGAATTTCAATTTTATGATTGAAATTGTTCAAATTAAAATTTTAATAAGCCTAAAATAATTTTTATTTTTTAAAAATTACTTTTTTTTTTTTATCTAGACGTCTTAGTCTTTTTTTGCAAAACAACAAATATTTACTCGTTATTATTAAAAAATAACTTTACATAAAAACCAATAAAAAAATTACTGATATCTTAATTTGAAGAAAAAACTTTTTGCTATATTCTCTCAATATGAAATTCACTAAATATTATGTGAATCGTTCACAAATATTTTTAAAAGTGAAATTGATTTTTAAAAATAATAATCAACATTATTATTAAACATTAAATAGTTTAGTAAAAATTATAATATAAGTAAAATTTACTATTGTATTAATATTTAAAAAAAAATGTTTTTATCCTTCTAAGTTGTTATTTTTATTAATAAATGCAAGTGAAAAGAATTAAATAGATATACGTATAATAATTGCTCATATTTTCATGAATTGATGTAGTGCTTAGCCTAAATTGAGGGAACTCACTTCATAGCCCAATCAGGAAAACGAACTTTACCTACTGTTGACATGGACTCATTATATTTCAAGCTATAAAATCTGTAATATTTTTTTCTTTACATAAAAAAAAAATACTCTTTATATATATAACAATGCACAATCCCAGGTTTACAGTCGTAAGATACATATTAAGAAAAAAAATTACTCTACAAATCAAAAGGAAAATAATAATATAATTAAAAAGAAAAAAAAAAATACTAAATTGTAATAAGTTAAATTTATAAATTGTAATAATAAATTAATATTGTATTGAGTAAGTACGGGCAGCACCACGTTGATCGGACGGAATTGTAACTGGGTGTGGTTGGGTTGAGACTTGAAACAGAGGCGTGAGAAATCACATCTTTTTTTTACACACGCACAGACATCACTTACATACAATTAGAGATATACAATATTTAACACATTTAAAGACACATGATTTCAGATTCCTGGAAGGATTCTATTTCTAATCTGAAAATCCGATACTTAGATTTGCGCGGAATATACTATCTCTCGGGTGGAGTCTGTAGGCAGGTTATATAAACGCAGCTATATATAATATTACTTATAAGCAGGTTGCTTTTAAATATATTTCCTCTCGTAATGAGAGACTGTAAACTACACATTTCTCAGAAAAAGCGCGGATTGCGCTGTACTAAACGTTTCTCAGCGGCAGCGCCAGTTGCTTTGTACTTCCTCTTAGGTGAGAGTCTCGAGGTCTACTGACCACTTCTCCTGAACGCCGCAGGATGCACTCTTGCAATGCGTAAGAAGAAGCACGGTTACAATATCAAAAATTTTAAACATGAAAATTATTACAAAACAGACGATGAACATGTAATGAAATTGATAAAAAAAAAAAAAAAAAAAGGTGATAGTCTGTTTATTTATCTTTTGAACAAGAACTTGAAAATGGATATTATATTATAAGATATTATATATTTATATTATTTATATTATTTTTATTATTTATTATATATATATTTATATATTATATATATTATATTATTATTATATTTTTATGTTATATTATACATTTAAGGTTTTTAATCATAAAGTAAATTTTTCTCTTTCTTTTGTTAGTTTGGAAGGGTTCACATTTTCCACCTTTTCAACGCTACACCAATATATATCAGTAAAAGAGAACTCAAACTAATGAAAGTTACCATGAATCAAATTATTAATTAATTAAGTTACCCTGATCAATTAAATGTTTTGTAATTTCCGAAATATAGTAAAAATGTTTATTTTCTATGCTATATATAGCAGACAGGAAAAAAAAATAATTTAAGTTTGGAGGAATTAACAGTTTGTTTCACACTGAATACTGAAATAATTTTTGTGGACCTCTAATTTCTTTTCTTTTCATATTGTATTAACTTATCTAACCCATTCATAAACATATTTTTGTTTTTAAAAAAGAGGCTGAATTAAAATGCTTCTTTTCTTGTAAACAACTACTCACATTTTCTTTTTCAGGAATAAGCCACGATGGCAGGGGACGGGCAGAATATTTGAAAAACCGATACCAACAAATTCCAGAGGAAAAATTCAACAAGAAAGTGTGCAGCAACTGGGAATACGGCTGGTATATCGGAAAACCTAACAAATTAATTTGCAAACATCCTCACGATTGTAAAATTAAAGATAGAGTCTTTTATAAGTCTGAGTAGTATTGATCAGTTAACCAAAATTTTATCAAATTATGTAGATTTCTTGATAACTATTAAACTATCTTTGCTTATGTGATTTACTTTGCTCAAAAGATTTTTGTCACCTAATTAGCATGCACTAGAATAGTTGTTATCATTTGTTAATTTCTTAAATATTGTTTGAATTCCCTTTAATATCATAATTAAAATTCAATACAGACTGTTATATAATGCGATTAACATGTTACATAAAAATTGTACAATACCAGTTTTTTTTCTTGTTAGCATACAGCTAATAAACTAAAACAAGGTTATTCAAATAGCTAGAAACTTCCTTGTTATTATACTTGATAGTTATTAAAGTAGCAGTGTTTATGTGATTTTTTTTTATACACTTTTCATTTAATTTTATTAGGTGTTGTGTGTTCGTTGAATTCCAATTAACATGATAGTTATAATCCAATTCGGACTACCATATAATGTTGTTATTAAGTTACATGTTAATTCTCTTTATAGGAATTCGTAGAGTAACAAAATTTTTTCCTTCTTGTATGATGCTTATAACTACTAACTATGATGCTAATAAAGGCTATTAAAACAACTAGCCGATTACTTGCATTAAATTCTTGTTAATATGGCTAGTTGTTAAGTACCAATAATTATGCCATTAACACTGTTCAAAACGAATTTTTAATGCGCTTTTCACCTAATTGGCATTCTCAAAATAGTTATTAGTCGTTAATTGTTATGCTAATTCCCTCTGGTTTATTAGTTATAAGACAATACATATAACCTTACAACACGGTTAACTTGTGGCCGTGTTGTATTATTGTATTTTTGAAGTTAATCGCATAACTCCAGAAATTTTCTTCTTGTATAACTATAATAAACTAAAGTATTGCTATTCAAAGAGATAGATGCTTGCTTGATAATAATTTCATGTTATTATTCATGCAAATTATTAAAATATTTACTTTTTCTTAATAACTTTACTCAAAATGAAAAATTGTTGTACACTTTTCACCTAATTTGAATGTATGGAAATAGTCATACGTCGTTAGATACTTTATGAATTCCCTTTAACATAATAGTTACAAGCAAAGAAACACAATATGATATGTGTTGTATTAAATCGCTTTATAGAAAGACACCCCTTGTATCAAATTTTCTTCCTTTTCATTCTTTTCTATAACTTTTTCTTCTTGTATAACTTAGCTGCTAATTGCTCTACATTCAGTGTTACAAATTCGGATCAATGTAAAACTGAAAATTTCCTTATTACATTATTACATTGATACCATATTTATTTTTTGTTGGAACGTTGAATTTTTTGTTTTATAATTATATATATATATATATATATATATATATATATATATATACACTCATGTCCATAAATTAAGGATAATGAAGTTCAGGCAAAGGAAGAGACAGAAGCAAAACAAATTTGACTTATTTGTAAAGTTTATTTATTAAACAAAAGGTAAAGAGCAAAACAGATGCTATATGTTTGACATAATTAATAAAATTGCGATTTTTACTCCCTGGAGCAAATTTCAAAAAGAATCTATTTACAAAAAACAGTATAGCATGGTTAGTATGATGGTTAATATGGAGTACGTCTCCGGGCGATGCAATACAGGCCTTACAACGCCTAGGCATGCTGAGTATCAAATTATCAATCTGATCTTGGGGAATATTACACCACTCATCAAGCAATGCCCTCCGAAGTTCCGGTTGACAGGTGGGAGGGGTTGACGGGCTGCAATTCGTCGGCCAAGCATATCCCACACATGCTCTATTGATTCAAGTCCGGTGAGTATGCTGGCGAATCCATACGGGGATATCCTCCAATTGAAGGCATTCGTCTACAATGTTTGCACGGTGAGGACGGGCGTTGTCATCCATAAACAGAAATTCAGCACCCATGGCGCCCCGAAACAAACGTACATGTTGTTCCAAAATGACATCCCGAAAGATGTGGCCTGTCATCGTTACACTCTGAACATGCAGGTCAGTTCTGGAACCAAGAATTACCTCCGCAAACGAGCCATCCTGCACCACCGTAATGGTGTCGTTCAATGGTGTTCTCTTGGTGGTAACGGGTACCTGACGCTCTCCATATGGGGGGAGACCTGTGTTGTAACGTCTACTCACATTACCATCATCTTGGAATCGTTGCCAAAGCCTGAGATGACACTCTGGGCGATTCCAAGTTCCTCGGATACTTCAGCTGGGTACGTCCACATTCCAGTCGTCCGATAATTCTACCAAGTAAAAATCATCCAAATGCTTCCTTTGTGCCATAACTATGCGGTTATTGCACTGAAAGGCTTTTAAAGCGCTTGTGAACAATTTTACTTCTTTGCCGCTCCTTATATACCCCTCTCTTACACTCTCGTTATTGTGACTTACTATCCGCGCCATCTGGTGGTTTCCTGTAGTTTGCATATTCTTCTTCAAGATGTGTGTGATAATTCTACAGGTGAAATTTTATTTTAGAGTTCAATTTCTGTGTGATTCTGAATTATCCTTAATTTATGGACATGAGTGTATATATATATATATATATTTTTGTTTATTTATTTATTTATATCTATTTTGTATTCCTTTTCATTTTAATTATGCGTTTTTTTTGTGCTAAAAATATATAACCTAAGTGCTACCATGCCAAATGAGCTTTCATACCAAAAACACATGGGTTTATTTTTATTTTAAAAAGCTTAGATGAGTCTTAGTCTGGGGCTTAGATAAGTAAAATTAATATTTTTTTTTCTAACGATGTCTAATATTAATTTAATGTCAGGAAATTTTAAAAAAGAATGAAATCAGCAGCCATGTGCTCAAGTATTGTGCATGTGGTGTATTTGAAGGCAATAACTGTGAACTACAGCACAACAAAAGAAATAACAAATATCTGCATATTACATAATCGGTTTTTCATACCTAGAAAAATTATTTATCATTATCAGTTCTTCAATATTATAATAGTTATTAAAAGCTAGTAGGATGTCACTAGATCGACGTCCGACTGTACGCAGACTATTGTGAGTATCAATTAGCAAGCTATTCAGTATCATATCTATTAACGTATTTTTATTTAATAAACTATTCATTAACACAACAATTTTTAGTCAATAAATAGGAAATTGTACCTTTTACATTTAAGTGAGAATAACTGAATTATTTATAGGTTTCACAAGATCAGTACTTAGATATTATAACAGTTATTTACAAGAGTAGGAAGTCACTAAATTGTAATCATGTCAAGGTTATCATGAGTAAAAAATCAGTAAGCTATTTAGAAACTCGTAAATATCAGTTATTCAGCCAATCAAAGGTGATGCTGTGCCTTTTACCTTTTGAATGCATAGTAATTTAATTTTTATAAATGTCCCCCTTTGGAGCCTTTTTTTTATAAGAGCCCATTATAATTTACAAATAGATATGTTAATACTGATAAATATTATGTAAAATATGTTAATATATAAGGCTTTTTAATTATGTTAATATAATAGTGCTTATTAGTTTTCTTTTAATTTTATTTTACGTGTTAATAAATAATATTCTGAGATGTCCATGGTCTATATCTTATTGGCAAAGATGTCCATAACTATCATTTTACCAACAAAAAAATCCTAAAAATGTCCTATAAATGTCCCCCTTGGTGTATTTCTTATATGGGTTCATTGTAATTTAAAAGTAGATATGTTATTATTGATATTATATCGCATACATTACTATGTTAATGCTTTTTGAATATTTTAATATTATAGTACTTATTAATTCTCTTTTAATTTTATTTTACGCGTTAGTAATAATATTCTGAGAAGTAGTCCATGGTAGTAACAAAGAGGTCCATGACTCTCATTTTACCAAGAAAGAGTTCATGGATAAAATAAAAGAGTTTAGAATCCCAGATATAAACTCAAGGATACAAATCTGTCGTATCATCTATGCAAAGGAAAAAGAAAAAAAAAAATATCTTCAAAAATGCTGAATAGACTACCTAGACTCCAACTAGAATTGAAATCTGATATCGACGGTTCCCGGTATTAACGAGAATCCCTTCATAAAATTCGGGAAAAAAAGAAAGAAGAGAACAGGAGGGGGGGGGAAAGGAAAACCCAGCAAAAAACTAGGGGCCAGCATCCCACAAAGTGGTCTTAACCGTGGCGCGTGCGAACGATTTCCATGCACTGGGTGCACCCACAAATCCATCCACCCCCCACTCTCCCCTTAAGACCAAGGGTAGGGGATCCAACTGAAGGGGGGGATGACGCACGAGGGGTGGTCCAAGGTGTCTGAGTCACTCCGAAATGTTCGTATCAGCAGTGGAGCACGTGTTGCGAAATCAACACGCATGCAACAGCTGGTTGGGAATACGACGGAAGGGAAATCTGCGTTTCCAATTTCATATTCGATTTAATTTTTTTTGGCCACCCCCTCCCCGTTTGATGTTGCGTGACGGCATATCAAACGTCGGCTGTGATTTTGTTTCCAGAAACAATGGAAATATGCCGGGTTTTCTTTTTTTCATTGTTTCATGGTGAAGGATGGATGATGTTGTTGCTTCCAACGATGGTTGGGAAAAGATTGAAATTGTCTGATGTTAAAGAAAATCATTTATTTGCCATTTTGATTTATGTTTATTAACATGTTTTTGTATTCAAACGATGAAAAGGTATTTGAACAGCATGAAATCTTTGACTTAGTTTTGTTTTTATATTAAAAATTCGTATAATGTTATTTAAATTCGTAAACTGTTAATTCAATTTTTTTTTATGCCAGTAGATAATTTATTTTACCTTTTTTAAATTTAAAAAAAATGAAAAAATGAAAATAAATAACATTGAAAAAATTTATTAAAATTAAAATTAAATTTTATTTTAAATATAACTACCTCGTCTTTCTGAATCTGTGTAATCTTTGGTGATATTTTTAAAAAATGAAATTAAGGTGGTCAATTTAAATATTTAGGAATTTTTTGAGTAGAATAAAAAATTATCTTCCTTTTAAATTTTTTTTGTACTTTGCAACTTAAGATCATATCTTATAATTTTGGATGAACAACAGGGCCATTTTTTCATCTAAATAACATGTAAATGTGTCTAATAATTTGATCATCCAGTATAGTTTCTTTTTTTTTTTTTTATTATTATTAATCTTATATGCTTAAATTATTGCAGTTTTTTACACTAATAAAGTCGTTTATTTTGAATTTTGTGCATCGCAAGATATATTCCGTACCTTGTTATATATTTTGGCATTGAAGATTCAGATAATATAGAATAATTTCTAATACTTTAGCCTAATAGGTTTAGTTGTTATTATAAAAATATTTGCTTTTTTTTTTATACATATTTATTTTAGTTTTTTTTTATTAGATATTGAAATTAAATCATACGAAAATGCCTTTTTTTTATCAGATAAAAGATTTATTCTTGCGTAAAAGTGATTTTTAGATTAAAATATATGAAATGCAGTCATTCATAAGAAATACAAGAAAAACTTAATTTTCAAGCAGCAGAGAACATCAACTCAAAATGTTTGTTTTTATTTTTTGTAATTTCATGCATTCACTAATAAAACATATATTTTTTTTAATAATTTAGATATTCATTTCTCTTAAAGTACATTTTTTTCAATTCTCTTCATAAAAACATTAAGTTTCTTTGTTGACAGAAAGATTTTTGCCAAATATTATTATAATACAAAAATTGTAATTTTTATTGCTGAAATTTGTGAAAAAATCAATGGAAATATGCACATCCTATGCAAGAATTGTGTAACTTCTTGAATTAAGAGCTATATTACTTCTTCATCAAAAAGTAATTAACAGAAGAATCAACAAAGGATTGTATTTCAAGGCAGAATGGGAAATATAAGCTCTCATTAGAGATAAAAGGAAATAAAAACTGTTATTTCATCATAATCCTTTTCAATTGTGAGTCAACCAAATTAAAATGTTTTTCAGAAGTCCAAAAATCAGTAAATGTAACAGCTTTATCAATAATAAGTCAAACCTAAAAAAAAAATTATGCGCAAGGCGCCTATAAATTATCTTTTACGAACTGAAAAATTTATTTTAAAGCCCAAAGTTAAAATTGTTACAAAATGAGACGTATATATTTAAGTTTTTTTCGCATCATTTAATTATAATTTAATTTAATTTAATACATCTCAGTATGGGCACTATTAGTTGCACGAATTACATCAAAATGACTCTTAAATTCTTGCCATATTTGCTGTAGCATACCCACATCCCTCTGTTTTATATTAGTCATGTCCTGGGAAATACACGATACCTTTATCATAACTCTGAATACCTCGTGCACCAGATATCACTGTTCTCGACTTCTTTCTATGGGATTATGCTAAAAACATCGTGTACCAAACAAAGGTATTGTACGAGTCTAGTCTAAAGCAAAGGATCAGTAATGGCATTGCTGCCATTAAGGAGAAATATGCCACAGCAAACATGGCAAGAAATTGAGTACTATCTTGATGTGCATCATGAAATTCATGGTGCCTACATTGATATGCATTACATTGAATTACAATTACAATTAAATGGAGAAAACACAGTTTTATTTTCTTCTATTTTTGCAACAATTTTCTCGTCTGTTTTTTCATCTGTAATAAATTTTTGAAATGGTTAAGAGACTTTATGGACACCATGAGTTTTGAAGAATGCCGTGAAAGATCTATTCAATGTGAATCTCCTTTCATAGGATTCGACATATAACAGTTTTTAGATGTAATCTTTCCAGAATTTGTTCCAAATTCAGTTACTTTGACCTCAGTTATGGATTATTACACAAAGAATCCCATGGACAAGTTTTATAGACAGCCCATCTATATAACAAATCACTTGCTGAACAACACCTTTTCCTTACCCCTACTATAGTCCAACGTTAACTAGAACGCATGGACTCCCAACACGTGTTTTCAACAAGTTCATATGACAGGAACCGTGCGCACTGGATACGCACACGCAATCTGTCCACGACACGCATAATGGCCAACGGCTGCACAGAAAAGGGAAGGAGGGGGGAGTACGCACAAAGTCTATCTCTATCGGGTATAGAGGGAAATCTACTGGGGGGTGAATCCGTTTGAGAAGAGAGGGGGATTTTTCTAGATTTCTGCGAAACTGCGATTGAAGGATTAAAGCTGACAGTCATGGGATCTGTTGATGAATGGATCCCCAAAGCTGAGGACGACAACTGATAATTATCTAATAGTGGAAGGGGGGGGATTCTGAGTTTGGGGATAATGGCAATTGGTTACGATTACAGAACCTCTTTTCTAAATAAGGGATTTAAAAATCCCAAACTTTTTATTTTTATTTTTTAGAGGCTTTGTGTGTGTGTTGGAAATAGATCCTTCTTGACAGCAGAATTGTATGGTTTTAGTGCAACGGTTGTAGCTGGAGCCAATTTGTTATGATTAATGTATCTTCATTTTTTTTTTCTATATATTTTTTCTGTACAATAAACGCAACAGCTACAATACCTCATTTTGATAGATTTGATCCTTCATATGATTAAAGCAGCAGAATCGTGAGTAGGTGAGTCAAAAATAAAATGCAAATTTTTTTTTTTTTTTTTAATTCTGAAATGCTAAGATCATTTATCTTTTTAAAATATTTTGTGTAGATTTACAGCAGACAGCGGCATTACTCAAAAAGGAATCAAAATTGTCATTAATTAAAAGCATTAGACTAAATGGTATATAATTTAAAATTAATAGTATTAATATATTTATGGAAGGTGATAATATTTTATCAATATTGTACCTCTAACAAAGAAATTAAAATTACAAGCATTTGAAGAATTTTAATAATGTTTCATTTTGGCACAAATTTAGCTTTACCCTTTTGTTAATAATTTTTAATTTTTAAAAGATCTATAATTTGTAAAATTTCTTACAATCAATTTAAATATTTTACACAGGTGAATTACACTGATGAATTAAAAGATTGGGTGGGATTTTTAATGTCTAATAACCTTAAATTCAAATTCTTCATTGCAAACTAATTAGGAATTCAACAAATTTTAAATTTACCAAATAACGTTATATACTCACGATCTATAAAATTTTAGTCATTCACATGATAAAAGGAAATATTCATTCCATGTCATAATATTTTTATATGCACTCTCTTTTATCGTGGAATAATTTTTAGGAGTTTAAATTTACAAATTAATTGAAATTTATATTTTGATCTAATATTTACAAAACAGAAATGTGTATTACAAGTGAACATATAGTTCAAATCATGTTTTACACGTTATGTGCGCAGCATTAACTTAATTCTACAGATGTGCGTATTAAAAAAACTGTCATTCAATTCCTTCTATTAGCTCACACTCTCCCTATATATATTTTGTTTAAATTTCAATCGTTCATAAAATACTTTTTATTCATCCACTCAAGTTTAAATATATTTTTTTGAACTTGTAGTGGATGACAATTGATACAGTTTTTTCAAATATTAATTCAGTAATTAAATTTAATTAATTAATTTTAGTTTTTTTTTTTTTTAGATTTAAGTTGCTATATCTACCAATAGATGGCGGCAGATAAACTTAAAAAAATGAATGAAAATTATTTATAAAGAACTTTCTGCAATATAGTGAGAAAAAAAAAAATAGGAATTGACTTTAAAAAAAATTTATATTACTTGTTTTTTTTTCATCCTACAACTTTCATTAAACGAAACAGGTTTATCGTTGAACAAAGTTTCAAGCTCTGTGGTTCGTATTAAGTATAAAAAATTTACAACAAAAACTGTGCACACGAAGATGACGATTCGAACATCGAACGTGAAGAAATTTACAGAAACTCTTACTCTAAATGGTAGCGTCGGAGTAATAGGCTTAAAGTTGAAAAGGGAAATCTAGAAAATTTTCAATAAATATAGTTTTCCAATAATGAGGAGATTATCGAATCAAACTGAAACTTATATGGGAAATTTCATTGCAATATGAAGTTGAAAGTTTATGAATACATTATGAATGTTGTGGTGGAATTATTAAAAATTTATAAGAGCATTAAGAGGTTATTCATTACTAGAGGCCAGATTGTTGAAAAAAAAAAAAAGATGTAACATCTTTAATTTATGTTAACAAGAGAACGAGCATTTACAGTGATGCCATTTTTTTTAGAATATACATTGCATTTTCTGTAATTACAATATGTATTTTTATTATAGATAATCTACCATGTTAAGAGTCAAAAATTTTAAATAATGTTTTATCGACATTTCTTTGGTTCTATTGTTAATTAAAGTTATGAAATATTGTCAAAAATGAAAATTAAAATACATACGTGTATATATTTTGACAATATTTTTAAAAATTTAATAAAAACTTGTATTTTTTAACTTCCTGTAAACACTCTAATTAAAAGAATAGCTAAAGCATATCACATTAATATTTGCATAAATGTAGACATATATCCTTTATGCTTACATTGAATTAAAAGTATGATAATATTCTACAGTGCAGCTGAGATATAGATAATAGAGTCATTTAGAGCAAAAGTACATAATAGAAGTTAATATTTTTTAATGTAAATGCCAATAATTGTTTTCTAAATTAATATATTTAGACTATTCCAGAAATATGCATGCATGGCATCACCAGAAAAATGTACATGAAATTTCATTAGATTTTGAAAAATATTAAGAGAGGAAATTGAATTGTTATCTTATAGTGGTGTACAAAAAAATGGTTTTCAAAAATTTAAGTAAATGTTTTAAATGCATAAATTCATTAACATAATACAGCGATATTCAATCTTTCTTGATCACGTAGCCCGAAGTCACAAATAATTCAAAATTTTAACTCATATAATAGGATATAATAACAATATCGTTTGAGTATGTGTATGGTCAAAAGTCAAATGTTAATTAAATATTCTAAGCATTATATATTTAAATTAAATTACAAATTGATAATTTGAATTAGAATTGAATGTGAGATATGTGATTGTGTTGATATGTGTTAAGTAATGCCAGAAAAATCCAGTTGGATGCCCTTTGAAAATATATTGAATAACACTATCTTTTATTTATGCATTTGTTGGATGATTATCATTGCAGACTTCACACAGGTATGTAAAACACAAGGAAAAGATTACTCAATTCTGGATATTCGGTTTTCAATCCTATCCCCTCATTCTGAAGAGATTTTTTTTTCATTTCGGATTTTAACTTTGTTCTTTCTCATATCAATTAACTGTGCTTGAAATGCATTCGAAGGATGTTCTATTTTTTACATTTTCAGTAAATGGGTTCATGAGCATTGATCGTTAGCTTACATTTCGTGCGTATCCATCGCCCAACTTTCATTTTGAGTATCCCCTATTATAAGTGTACTACATTTTGGTTTGATTTATCACTATACTGTCATTTTCTGCACACTTTAGTCTGACTAGACAGTGACATGCATTTTAACTGGGATTCCGAACCACTCACAAGCATCCATGTCACCGCTAGGATTCGAAGCTGAAGCCGGTGGTACAAAAGGCCATGGCGCTAGTCAATGAAGACTACTATCTTAAAATTTCGTGATTAAAAAACTACATCGTGACATCTAATGACCCTAGTAGCAAACTCAAAACTGTTTTCGAAAGCTAAAAATGTTATCTGTAAAACAAAACAATAAAAAATATCGATTTTTTCCACGAAAATCGTAATTTGAACGTGTTAGGTTACTTTAAATAGTTATTAATATATTTGTACCAGACTTGCAGGGTGTCGATAGATGGAATCAGAAAATACTCGATGAATCCACATCCACTTTATTGTAAATTGGTCGTTTACGATCAATTGAAAAACAAAACATAGATTTCGCCTTAAATACAAAACAGAAGAAGGCTCACATGCACACTTTAAACAAATGAGATTTACATAGTTGCAAACAAATTAAATTTACATACATTGCTATGCTGAACAATATTTATGAGCATATCAATCTTTGGATAGCATTGTATATGTAAACAAAATATGTTATTGTATCAAGTAATTGATCATTTAAAAGGCGTTGAAAATGAAACCAAACTAACGCTACTGAATACTTTTCATAAATTTCTTCTTTTAGCAAGGCTTACAGACAGACACGTTACAAAATCGATATTCGTCTCGTTCCTCCATGGGTTCGAAACACCCCCGACAAAATATTCCATTAAAACCATCCCTAGGCACCGAGCTGCAAGGTGACAGCAGCCACCCATACTTTCAGAAAGGAGAAGAACTTGTCGATTCGGAAAAACTCCAAAAGTACATTTCGTCTGGCGTCCTGAGGGAAGGTATCAGTCAACCCCCTCTACAATCTGCACCACCCTCCATCAAACGAGAGAGGCATTTACTTCTAAATATCATCGGAAGGTGACTTTTGTCATGTTGTTCGGCAGAATCTCAACGGAGCCTAGCTGAAACAATGCTGTAGCAGGCACAGAGGAGAAGAGAGAGGTGTTGGAATGAAGGGATAAAAGGCAGGAGTATAAAGCCCAGGGATCAACAGGCAATATCGCAATTTTTTTTGGCCCTCTTTCCTCCTTGCCATGCTAGTGTCTTCTCTTCTTTTTTGTTCGGTGGGGCCCTCCTTTTCTTGAGATTTTTTTTTTTTTTTATCACGTGCTACTAGGAGATAATGGGAGACGGGGATTGCTACTAAGTGCGCTCTTGAGCACTTGAAGTTGCTTCTGAAGAGGGTTTGGAAGAAGAATTTGCATAGTGTTCTGCATAAGAATACGTTTTAAGCTTTATATTTGAAATTATTGATCACTTTTTAAAAAAGGTATAGTGAAAAATATATTTTTTTTTTAACTTTGTGAGTGTATATATTAACTTTGTAATATAATTTTAAAACTTTGTGAGTGTTCTTAAACTGCAAAATGGGAAATTATATTATATTCAAATACTTCATAATAATTATTATTTTTAATACAAAAAAAAAAATTAATTTAAAAATTTCTAGCTATTTTCCAATTTTTGTAGCTGGTGGTTGTATTTAGTTTTTTGGTAATTGCTTTTAACAGTGGGTTCGTGAGCATTTCAAGTAGTTATGGGGTAATTTTCATGATCAACTCCTAAGAATAATATTTTTAAGATAAAAATTTAAGATTTTGATCCATTTCAGATATCATAAAACAAGGGATATAAAAGTTTGTGTGCTTTTGTAGTTTTATTGAAAAAACGACATCAAATTAAAATGATAATTGAAATCATTAAAATTTTAAGGTAACATAATGTGAAATTTTTAAATTTTCTTCATCCTGAAAAAATACAAACATTTCTATAGAAGCTGTTACAAAATACTATAAAAAGTCCTTTTTTGGTCTTTTTTTCGTAAAGATTTTTGTTCTTGATTGGCTGAGTACCTACAAATTAATTTTTAGGAAATATATAGTGGATTTGGAACATTGAATATATTGGACGCATGGGATTTTGTTTTGTTTTTTTTTTTAATTTTTCATTCTAAATATTATATTATCTATAGAAACTACATACTATGAAATAAAAATATAATATATTTAATGTAGCATTAAAAATATTATGAACAAAGTTTATCATCACGAATTTTATTATTGTAAAAAATTAATTTAGCATTTTTTTAAATCCTACAAATTTCTTTTAATATTATTATTATATTATTACAGAAAAAGGAACATTTAATAGTATAATTACAAATACTATTTCAATTCTGTACCAAATTATTTCAATTTTCATAAATACATTTAAATAAAGGGAGTAGCGAAACTGTACCTCAAATAAAAACGTGTGAAGAGCTTTAAATTTATTTTTATTTATCCTAGATGTTCAGTTCAATTCTTTATGAAACAGAGAATTTTAAATATAGAATATTTAAATCAAATAAAGAAAAGCCAAGCGAGTACTAAGAAATATTGTAAATAATATATTCAACGTTTTATTCAACTGATATAAAGCGTTAAAAAGTATTGCCTGCTGGATAAACAAATACTTAATAAGAAAATGTTGAAAAATAACTATTTTCTAAGAGTTTCTCGCAACAAGGTTGATTGACACTTGTTCAGTTAGTACTAATCTCTTTTTCCTGAAAGTTTTAGACTTATATTATCACTTTGGATGTGTTTTTGTTTCAATCGTACAATACTGTTAAGAATGTTCTGATATTCTGTTAATATTACATTTTAGAAAAGAATGGATGATATTTTTAATATATAAAACATTTATTTCAGATTTCTATTTTATCTTCAATTATAAGTATTTTTTCTCTTAGAGTATATCTTTTAAGTTTAGAGAATGTTATTGTATTTTATTAAGATAATATCTTGTAATTAAATAAATTTATATCAGCCTTATTAATTTCAATAGCAATTTATATTAAATTAATGAAAATTATTTAACTAAATTGATGTTAAATTAACCTTATTTTTTTATAGTAAAATATTGAAATACTATAATAATATTTCTGCCATACATATAGTACTCATGTCTCTAGATTTAATTTATTTTAACTTGCAATAGATTAATTTGCATAGATATAGTTTTTATAAATAGACATACGTAACAAATATATCACTAACGTTCATATATTCATAATTTCTCAATTTTTTATAATGATTTTACTTTATATATTTATATTTATTTAATGAATTATTAATACTAAATATATATTTTATTTAAGATTTTTTTAAATATATTTTATTAATTTATGTAAACAATTCTTTATAAGATTCTTTTCAATTTTGGTATAAAAAGCATATTATTCGGACACATCAAATTACAGTATTATGTTTCTTAATTTTATTTTGGAAATTATTTCCAATCTATAAAAATTGTTTTTAATCATATTTCGTTAATATAGTTCACATTAAGAATTTTTCATTATATTTTTGAAAATTACTGTATTTTGAAAATTACTTCTTAAATTCGTATCATATTATAAATTTTCTTAAAATTAATAAATATTTTTAATTTGTCTCCCAATATGAAGTTCGGAATTACATATTGTCTCTTATTATGAAGTTTCTTATTTTTATTTTTTAATTTATATAACATTATGAAATTTCGTAATTATATTCTGTTAGTTTAAAACACATTCTGAAGCTTTTCTATATTATATTTGGTTGTATTATAAGGTTTTCAATTATATTTTTGAAAAAATGTTGAAATTATGTTTCATTATGAAGTTTCTTAAAATCATATCACATTATAAAGTTTCTTAAAAATATAAATATTTATCTCGCAATATGAAATTCTAAATTACATATTGTCTCTTATTATGAAGTTTCTTAATTATATTTTTAAATTATGTGGCATTATAATATTTTGACATTATATTTTGTTAGTTTATCTCACATTATGAAGTTTTTCTAAATTACTATTTGTTATATTATTAAATTTTCAATTATATTTTTGTAAATTATCGATATTATGACCCATTATGACGTTTCTTAAATTCAAATCACATTATAAAATTTCTTAAAATTATATAAATTTTTTTAATTTGTCTCGCAATGTGGTTTTATGAATTACATATTATCTCTTATTATAAAGTTTCTTAAATATATATTTTTTAAATTTATACGACATTATGTAATTCTGTAGATATATTTTGTTAATTTATTTCACATTATGAAATTTTTAATTGTATTTTTGAAAATTATTGAAATTATGTACCATATTGAAGTTTCTTAAAATTATAAGTATTTCTTAATTTTTTTCGCAACGTGAAGTTCTGAATTACTATTGTCTCTTATTATGAAGTTTCTTAATTATATTTTTAATTTATATATGGCATTATGTAATTTCATTGTTATACACTGAAGTGACAAAGTCATGGGATACCTCTTAATATCGTGTCGGCCCTCCTTTCGCCCGGCGAAGTGCAGCAACTCGACGTGGCATGGACTCAACAAGTCGTTGGAAGTCTTCTGCAGGAATATTGAGCCATGCTGTCTCGATAGACGTCCATAATTGTGAAAGCGTTGATGGTGCAGGATTTTGGGCACGACCAGACCTCTCGATGATGTCCCATAAATGCTCGATGGTATTCATATCGAGCGATCTAGGTGGCCAGATCATTCGTTGGAATTGTCCAGAATGTTCTTCAAACCAATCGCGAACAGTTGTGGCCCTGTGACATGGCGCATTGTCATCCATAAAAATCCCATCGTTGTTTGGGTACATGAAGTCCATGAATGGCTCCAAGTGATCTCAAGTAGCTGAACATAAGCATTTCCAGTCAATGTTCGGTCCAGTCGCACCAGAGGACCAAGTCCATGCCATGAAAAAACAGCCCACACCATTACGGAGCCACCACCAGCTTGAACAGTGCCTTGCTGACAGTTTGGGTCCATGACTTCGTGGGGGCTGCGCCACACTCGAACCCTACCATCAGCTCTTACCAACTGAAATCGTGACTCATCGGACCAGGGCACGGTTTTCCATTCATCTAAGGACCAACCGATATGCTCACGTGCCTACGAGAGTCGCTGCAACCAATGTCGTTCTGTCAGTAAAGGCACTCGAGTCGGTCTTCTGCTGGAATAGCCCAAGAAAACCAAATTTCTCCTCACAGTTCTAACAGACAAGTCTCTTGTACGTCCCACATTGATTTCTGCTGTTATTTGACGCAGTGTTGCTTGTCTGTTAGAATTTACGACTCTTTGCAGACGTCGCCGGTCTCGGTCGTTAAGTGCAGGCGGTCGACCACTGCGCTGTCCATGGTGGGATGTTATGCCTGAAATGTCATACTCTCGGCACACTCTTGACACAGTGGATCTGGGAATGTTGAATTCCCTAATGATTTCCGAAATGGCATGACCCATGCGTCTAATTCCAACTAACATTCCGCGTTCAAAGTCTGTTAATTCCCGTCGTGCGGTCATCATCACGTCAAAACCTTTTCACATGAATAACTTGAACAGAAATGAAAGCTCTGCGAAAGCACTGCGCATTTATACCTGTTCTACGCGATGCTACTGCTATCTGAAAATTTGCATATTGCTATCCCATGACTTTTGTCACTTCAGTGTATTATGTTAGTTTCTTTCACATTATGAAGTTTTTCTAAATTATAATAAAAAATATAAATTTATAATTTGTTTTATGGAATTTCCTAACTTATATAATAACAACGCCAGTAATCAAAAATTAGAAAAGAAGTAATAATTTTAGAAAAAAAAAGTATCTAATTTTTTTTGTAATATTACTGCATTTATTTATCAAGAAAATTAACAACATTTTCCGTATTTTTAAGGCATATAATAAAACTTATACTGCCATTGTTACATTATGAAGACATTTGTTAACATAACTGAACATTTTGTTATATTATGAAGTTTTTAATTAATTTTTTTAATTGATAACCCATTATGAAATTTATTAATTGCATTTTTAAAATTTTTATTATATTATATTGTTACTTAATTATATTTTCTTCTATTCCATATTATGGAGATCTATAATTATTGTCTTCAAATTTATCTTAAAAAGGAATTCACTAATAATACTTCTTCACCCCCTCGAAACTTCATTGCTTTTCTGGCACAGTAAACAGACGATTCGGACATCACTTTAATTGACGTTATTGATCGCCCAACAGAGCCTGCAGATATCCTTCCTGCAATTCCGCCAATGTCCCCCTTATGCGGTCCACAACCCGACATAATGCGAGCAATATGATCCCCCCGTGCTTCAAGCACCCGAGAAGCGTAAGGAGATCAACTGGTGCGACTCAATGGGTCCCAACAAATCAACAGCAATCCTCTTGTCCAGGACAAAAATAACGAACGCCAAAGAAAGCAAACAAAGAGCAGCGCCAGGAGATTACGAAGTGAAGGACATACTTCCAAAATGGGGATCCTTCTTGCTTTCGAGACATCGTCTGCTGGTAGTTAATCTGTACATCATACTCCGACGAGATTCTTCTGGATTAAATAAGAAACTGCTTTTACATGCTCAAAATAAACATGGATAATTATTATAAACACGGATATATATCTATATACATTTTATAAACAAGAATATATTATTCACGATAATTATTATCCATGCTTATATGCTTATAATAAACGTGAATAATTATTATCCTTGCTTACATGCTTATAATAAACGTGAATAATTATTATCCATGCTTATATGCTTATAATAAACGTGAATAATTATTATCCATGCTTACATGCTTATAACAAACGTGGATAATTATTATCCACTTAAAAATAACGAACACGACGGCGAAAGAAAGCAAATAAAGAGCAGTGCCAGGATATTACGTAGTGAAGGACATCCTTCAAAATGGGGATCCGATAGGCCCTTCTTGCTTTCGAGACATCCTCTGCTGATAGTTAATCTGTACCTCTTACCCGAATGAGATTCTTCTGAATTAAATAAGAAACTGCTATTATATGCTTATAATTAAAGTGGATAACTTTTATAAACACGAATATATTATCCATTCTTATATGCTTATAATAAACGTTGATAATTATTATTCATGCTTATGTGCTTATAATAAACGTTGATAATTATTATTCATGCTTATTTGCTTATAATAAAAGTGGATAGTTAGTTATTATCCACGAATAAAAAAGCTGATAATTATTCTCCACTTAAAAATAACGAACACGACTTCAAAAGAAAGTAAACAAAGAGCAGCGCCAGGAGATTACGAAGTGAAGGACATCCTTCCAAAATGGGGATCCTTCTTGCTTTCGAGACATCCTCTGTTGGTAGTTAATCTGCACATCATACTCGGTTGAGATTCTTCTTGATTAAATAAGAAACTGCTATTATATGCTTATAATAGACGTGGATAATTATTATAAACACGAATATATATCTATACTTTTATATAAATGTATTATTTACCTTCTATAAACACGAATAAATTATCCACGATAATTATTATCCATGTTTATATTTTTATAATAAACGTGGATAATTATTATCCATGCTTATATGTTTATAATAATCGTGGATAATTATTATCTACAAATTAAAACGTGTATAATTATTATCCACGAATAAAAAAGGTGGATAATTATTATCTATGAATAAAAACACGGATAATTATCATCCACTTAAAAATAACGAACACAAAGGCAAAAGAATGCAAACAAAGAGTGAAGGACATCCTTCCAAAATGGGGGACCCTTCTTGAGACATCCTCTGTTGGTAGTTAATCTGTACATCAAACTCGGATGAGATTCTTCTGGATTAAATAAGAAACTGCTATTACATGCTTACAATAAACGTGGATAATTATAGTAAATTATTTTCGTAGTCTGTTCATATATTTTTTTAGTGAGTTATTCAATGATTAATCTTTATTAGCTTATTAAAGGGAATTTAGCTTAGGGAAGCTTATTAAATTTAGTTTTATTTGCTTATTAAAGGGAAAATAATTTAATAAAATAAAACAATAGCAGTCCATTTGTTCAAAAAAAAAAAAAAAAAAAAAGAAGACGGAGAAGGAAAGCGAGAAATGAGCAATGTCAGAAGATTTCAAATTGAAACACATCCATTGAAAATGAGGCAACCCTTATAACTCATGTATTTCTAGAAGATTTCAAAATGAAGGACATCCATTGAAAATGAGGTAACCCTTATATCTCTTGTATTTCTAGAAGATTTCAAAATGAGTGACATCCATTGAAAATGAGGCAATCCTTGTATGTCTTGCATTTCAAGAAATCCTTTATTGATTGCAAGGGAATAAATATAGTACAGTAGTCCGTAAATAGTCCGTAGTAGTACAGCATCAATAGTACAGTAATCTGTGAAATATACGACCTCATATATCATCAGTAATATGTGAATAAAATTACTTATTAAATATGAAGCTGTTATTATATGTTTAAAAAATATAGAAAATTTTGTTATATTTCTTGATGAATAAATGCAGTATTATTTAAAAATATTTTTTTTTTTCTAATTTTTGATTGCTGACGTTGTTATTACGTACGTACGTGATGTATTACGCAAGTTAAAAAAATCCATAAAGTACTTATAAATTAATATTTTCAAAAAGCGAACATGATTGCAAAATAAAGTGAACAAACAGCACTAACAGACTAGAATGTGAAAAGCATCCTTCCAAAATGAAGATCCAATAAACCTCATTTTCTTCACATATTTGAGACATCCTCTTTTGGTACAAAACAGGTAAAATTTACTCGGATGAAATTCCACAGCTATTATATGCTTTCAGATGAAATTTTATATAACAAGTTTTCATATAAATGTTATTTAATAAGTAATTTTTAATTGGTAATTAATAAGTTTGATTACCAATCGATAAATTGATTGATAAGACTGATTATTCGTTCTTTAAAAGAAAAAAAAAAGAACTGAATTAAATAATTCAACATAAATCCATTTGTCTCGGCAAAAATAATCGACGTCAAAAAGGAAGCAAATAAAAGGTAATAACGTCATGAGACTACAAACTGAAGGACATCCTTCCAAAAGGCGGAATATAATATCCAGTTTTCTTATTAAAGATACGCTTTGTTTATTATTAATCAGATCATCATACGTAGATGATATTATTATGTATTAAACATGGAGCTGCCTATACATTTAAAAACAAAGAAATTTTAATAGCTATTTTTGATAAATAAATTCTATGAAGCGAATCAATAAAAACTATTATTCCAACAAAAATAATGAACATGACGTCAAAGAAAGCAGAATAATACTATATTAGAATATCATAAATTGAAGGACATCCGTTCGAAATACGATCTATTTTTTTTTTTTTTTATCATATGTCTGTTATCATAATGTCTTTATATTCGAATCACTTTGTTGATAGTTAAGCAGATGTAATTATGTGAATTAAATAGGAACCTGTTTAAAATATGGAAAATAAAGTTGTTTAATGTATAGGTGAAATATGTAACATACTACTGTGTCCGAAAAGTAAGACCAGTCTTCAATTTAAATTTCCCGGGCATATGGTATTTCAATCTTTTTTTTTTTTTTAGGTTTTGGCACTGTCCTTGACATCTGTGTGAAATCTGACGTCAAAATATTCATAAATGTTTGAGTTAAGCTTGGTTTTTTTGAGATGCTAAAACTGATCGAGTGGTTAAAGAACAACAGCAACATGGATTATTGTACAAACTGTTTTAGGTTCCAATACTTTTTCAAAATTTTATCATACAGGAAATTCAGGAAAAAATGTGCAGATCTATTATAAACATTTTGGTTTAATTTTTAACTGAGCATTATTTGTAACTTGCTCAACAACAAAAAAGGAATAATAAAGTGACAACCTAATATGTTACTAATTCCTTTAAGGTATTAGTTTCAACACTTTATCATAAATAAACATAAAATGTCAGCAAAATAGCTTCTCCCAGCATCACAAATTCTATTTGGGGCGGGAATGCTGTCATTGGCCTTATCTAAGTTACACGAAAGTGCCTTTTCTGCTTGCAAAAAAAAGGGGCATTGCCTGTTGATCTAAAGCTTATAATTAGTAATTAACGTCAAATAAAAAGTGAAATAGGAACAGCAACACCGTTGAAATTCGACACTTGTATTAACATGATAAAGGCTATTTGCACGCTGCTGGTGTTGTAGAAAAAGTTGGGCCCAGAGAACATTAAATTTCAGTTTTATCAAGCGCCGCTGTATTTCAGCCATACAAATTCGCATAAAAGCAGTTTGTGGGAGAATTTTTGTAATTTTAAAAACCTCTTTAAGTGTTTTAATTTTGCACCGCCGAGTCGAGAGCTCGCGTGCTTTCATTATCATTATCCCAGAAAGTGATAATGAAGCGGTCTCTTTCCGAAAGGAACGTTGTTGATTTTAATGGGGCCTTTATCGGCAATTTAAAACACAATAAATGTCAGCCCATGGGGGTGATAAGAATCAGAAAATTCTGAATGGAAGCTACGGTTCGGTTCAAACCCAGCAAGTTGGTTAAAACCCAAAGGGGTGGGTATGCGAAAGAGGTGGAAGGAGACGTTTTAATTTGTTTTTAATCTTGTTTTTAAGGACTTTGTAATAGTTTCAGGATTTTGATTAAAAGTGATAGTATGTAATTAAAGTTTTAATCAATGCTTTCAATAAACCTCTGATATTTAGTGGCGCAATTACGGCACTTTATATTTATTTTTAATGCATGGATAGTTTTAATAATAATTAAATACTATAGATGTTCATTATCAAGGGGTCTTTGGAAAAATTTAAAATGCACAGGGTCATGTTAAATATTATCTTCGGATTTTACAACATAAATATTATAATTGACTAATAAGTGACATTATTAAAGTGACAGTTACGTTATTAAAGTATAAGTGACATTATTATATAAAAGAGCTTTTTTTTTGAAAATGTTATACATTTATAAATGGTGTATTTGATTTATTTTGATATTATACTTGGTTGTCTACAGCTAACAATATAAAGTTCAATTATTAAAAAAAACTACAAAATGTAATGCATGCTTTATTGAATCACTTTAGGTACTCGTCTAATAAGTTTAGTAATTTTTTCATTATGAAACTTGAGATGAAAGAAAAATAAATAAATATAATATGTTATATAATAAATATATTATGTACTAATTATATGTTAAAGTTTTACTCCCAAAAAACTGCAAATAGTTACTAGAACCTATCTAATTTGTAGTTTCTACTGGTTAATATGATATAATGATCTAGCTATAGCAATTAAAATGTGTATTCTAAAAATTGCATTATAACCTTTTCTGAGAGTTCTCTAATTTCCAATGATGATAGAAAATTCCATGGTGTTCTAATGACGGTAGAAAATTCCATGGTGCTCCAATATTTTACAATAAATATAAACAGCACAACACATTTGCAAAGTCAAATTAAAATTACAATTTAAAAAAAACTAGCTTTTGCAATAAGGAAAACTGTTAACAGAAAATAATAAAGAATTACGTAAGAGAAAAAATTATGTGCAACGTTGAATAACTTTTAAAGAAAATTATTAACTGAAATTATATAGCCTTTAAAATGTTAATAATGAAGCATTTCAGTTATTAACTATTAATATTAACTAAAGGGTTTTTACAATTTTTTTAGAAGGAACTTTTTTATTTTGCATCGACGATATGCTGCCATCTGTCATCGATGGTGCATCGACAATATGCTATCATTTGTCAACGATGACGTATCGATAGTAGTCTGCTATTGATGGTATGCTGTCATCGATGGTGAAACAATGGCAGTTCATTACTCAACATACAACAATAATGCAACAAAACATGTTAAACAGAGTTCATCTTTTAACCACTAAAAAAGTGTAACCAGGTGCACCACGGGAAGTAGATCTTCTGCGCACCCTCGATGGTATGTTGTCATCGTGATATCTCGCATATACTACGAACATAAAGCAGATGAAGAAGGGATGACATGACCTTGAGGAGTGAGTTTAAAGGCTCGTGCTCACCAAGGCGAGAAGATGCAAGCGAAAAATTTGACCAATCACTAGCCTCACCGCGGTCGCCTGAAACCGGTTTGCATCCGCCGCTTGGAGTTGCCCAACTTTCAACTCGAAGCGGTTTTTCACTAGGCATAATGCTATTTCTGACGTTTCGCTGTGAAGGGGTCGAAAAATTTTGTCGCTTGCCTCTTGAATCTTCACGTATCTCGCCTCGGTGGGAACGAGCCTTAAGAATAATAAAAACGTGAGTTTTGAAAATAAATTTGGCATATGATGGCAGGCAATGACAATGACAGGCCATGGTTTTAGCATTCTTTGTCTAGTAATTTTAAATTCCAAGCAAACTCTAATTATATCATCAAGCATCAACAATAGTTTTTTATATTTTCCCTATGTTATGCAGAATGAATGAATCATCAAATATTAGGATTGCCCTTAACGAAAGTATAATGTATGGAATCACAATCTATTATTGAATAAACATTTTTAAAAGAAGCCACAGGTCGGTACTTTATGCAAAAATTCCTTCCATTTCTGAAGGAAAGTTCTAATAAATTAATTAAATTAAAAGCGTTTTAATAATCTTATTTTGGATAAATTAATTGGACTAATCGAGATTCCATGAACCGTGAAGGGTGTGGCAAAGAATTTAACCACGCCTTTCCACCTTTACCAAGATTACCCAGAACTGCAGGCTTAAGATATGGTTGAATGACTCGCAGCAATGCCCATCAACAAGCAAAAACTTGTATAAATACCATCTGCTTTCCATTCTAATTGGTCAAAACAATACATTCAACAGATTGTAGTAAGATTTCAATCATATAGAATATGATTTGTTTTAGATGTATTGAATGATCTCTCATACGACTATAGCGTGAATATTTCATTCACTGCAAAGCAATGATAAAGGAGTAACACCAATAATTAGTAAGCATACAATTTATTTAATTCCAAATACTTAACCTGAGGTCATTATACCCCTGACCCCCATTATAGGCCTGACACTGCAGGCATTTTTTAGCTTATTCAGCTTTACATAAAATGAACCTTGGAATTAATGCACTCATATAAATGAACCTTGGAAGGTATGTTGCATTGATTCAATTTAATGAAATTGCCAATTATCTAGAGATTGTGCAAGAATAGTTGTTGAAAAATTGCTATTTTTTTAATTTGAAAATTTAAAATGAATATTTGAACAAAAAAAAGAATTATAACGCTCTTTAATGAAAAAAAGTAAATTATTAACAAATGTTTGGAAGATTCAGCATTGTCCAATACATGTCACACTACGTAAACTTCCCACTCTATTTTCGCAAAAGAACAATTCCTTTCAGATATAATTCAGTCTTATTTGAGAAAAACTGGAAAATTCCAATAGTTCGTTATTTGTGATACTCACCTCCAAATCTACAGGTTTTTACAAAAAACATGGATCTATTTGAAGTCAACAGCAATAATCATGTTCAATTTTATTTTCCGTTAACTACCCTAGGTTTATGATAAACGGAAATATACACAATTAAATACATATATTTCTGTGTTTTAATTTAATCTGGGCACGATATTAAGCAGTAGGGAAGTAATATGAACGCCTTCAATGTAAAACTTCACTATAAATGAACAATATCGAATTCCAAAACACTTTTCAATGATAGCAGAAAATACTACTATGGTGATCCAATTTTTTTTAAATGGAAATTAAAACTAAAACTTAAGAAAATTATAAATTGAAATTATGAATAAATTATTTTTATTCATTAGAAAAGTTTATATATTGCGTCAAAAATTAGAAATTAAAAAAAAAAAATGTACTGAGATATTTTTTTTTGCAACATTGGTAGTATACAAATTTAAATAATCTAAAATTTTCACATATATTACATTCATATTTGTTATGCTTGAGATATATGTGAATCTTTTTAGACTCTTATAACATAATCATACTATTAAATCTCATTTATCTATTTATAATAGCAATAACAAACATTTTTTAACATAAGATATTATCTTATGTTAAAAAATAAAAATCTTAATAAAATAAATTTTTAATGAAATATGCTGCATTTTTTATAAGTATCAAGTATTTTTATTTGAGAATATTATAAATTTATACTCTAACTTTTATATATAAAGTGATCACACGTAATCCTGTGGCAACTAAACCACCAATAACACTTGAACTCGTTCATGCATGAAAGCTGTTCAAATCGGTTTGTTTCAGTGCGAATGGAAAACGTAAAATATGCGAGAACGTTTGCGAATTCTCGTGGAAAGAAAACATCCGCTTCAGATAATGTTGGTTTGTGGTTTCTCATTAAAGGATTTTGGATCTTTCGACGCATGACTGTGATTGCTGGTAAGGGGTTTTGTTTTTCAAGGTCACAATGAAACGCTTGAGAGTTCCTGAACAGCCCTCGGGGCATTTTGAAGAAGTTGAACATATAAGAGGACTTGGACTCTTTTCTTCTGGTATAGTAAGTTACAGTCTCTGCATTGAAAAACCAGGGTGACGATTGCGACAGTGAGTTTCACATGGATAGTCGAAATATTTTATTGGAGTTTGCTGGCTGTCTCTAAGACGACATTCAAATCATAATGAGTAATCTTTGTAATTATTTAAAGAAAATCATTCCTTTTAATCACATAAATTATATGAGACAACGTATGTGCATCGAATTGGTATATGTTAAACTTCAGAAACTTACCTGCGGCCTGATGGTCAATTGGCTAGAGGTCCGACCTTTGATACCACAGGCTTCAGGTTAGAATCCTGGCGGTGGCATGGAAGTTTGTGAGAGGTTCGGAATCCACGTTTAACTGTAAGTGACTGTCTGATTAGCCCAAAGTGTGCACAAAATGACCATAGAGCGACGAACCAAACCAAATAAGAAACGTACCTTTTCATAAAACATGCACTGACATTGAAAAAAAATGTCTAATATTTATCTGCAAAATAAATGATATTTTAAATTTCGCCAATTTACCCATCCTCATCAAAACAATAACTTCTTAGTGGAAGCCATGTTAAAACATGATTAAAATAAATTTACAAAAAAAAAAAAAAAAAACAAACTCTTTCAAGAAAGAACTTTTTCTTGGTGCCATAAAAAATATCGAACCTTAAGAAGGAAGCCTTATTTTTTTTTTAATAGGTATCCCTCGTGATTTATTGTTTTTCTTTTTATTTCGGACAAAATAAAAGTAGATTCTAACCTGCTTGACCATCGATTTTTGAAGATGCTTCTACAGGAAGCTAGAATAAAAAAGAAAAAAAAGAGAGAGAAAGAAAAAAAAAAAAAAAGCCAGCTAGCCCAAACTTAAAAGGGAAGCACCATCGGAAATGTTTGGTTGTAGATATCCCAGTGCAACAAGGGGATTATTCCACCAAATTAGTTGTCTTGAGGCTAGACGGACCCGATGGGTCCCGTGGGACAGTAGTTTCCTCTTTGAGATACTTGGAAAAAAAAGGGTTGCCACACAACCCACGTCAAGGTAAATTTATTTGGCTTTTTCTTTTTGTAGCTTTATTTTTTTTATCTTTGTCGATTTATTAGGGCTTCGTTAGCTTGTTGAATCACCGATATTGAACCCAAATCGAAATCTGTAGAGGGATGTTTTTGTTTTGATTCTGTATGAGTGGATCAATTTAAAGTGTTTGTTCTTTTTTCTTCTTCTAATATTGAAAGAGAGAATATATTTTTTTTTATTATTTGGTTACTTTGCTTTCTGTCTTGGAAATGGAAATAGTAGATTTTAATTATGGTATTGGTAATAAAGATATTTATTTCAACTAGTAGCGCTTGAAGTATTTTGATGGATTAAATCAAATTCTGTTAACAAATATCTGCAATGAGAATGTCTTTTTAAAAATATTTTTAATAAAAGTGATTTTGACATTCTCTACATTATTTTACTTTCACAATATCTCATTTATCCATAATTTATTGTTTAGCTATTCAAAATACGTATTTTTGGCTATTAAAAATTTTGTTTTGTCTAATATTTTTTATACCTAGTATGCGTCATAATATCATAAATCATAATTTTAGTTGATTATTTACATCCCATCCTATTTATACTAAATGGGACCTGATGGCCGAGTAACTAGCGCTCTGGCACCCTCTGCCACAGGTTTCGTGTTCGACTCCCGGCGGTGGCCATGAATGTTTGTAGTCGTTGCCAATTTGATCCGTAGGTCCTAGTCTGATATGACTGTAGAGCGTTGGACGCAGAGCTAACAAACTTATCCCGTAAAAAAAAAACATCTGCTGTCTACAAATCTGCCAGCAGGCAGACGACCTTGGCCCACAATGGGGCTGTTGCACCACTGATGATGAGGATGATAATGATTTATACTAAATAAAAAAAATTTTATGATTTTTTTAAATATTTAAATAGTTTGTTTCTATCAAAGACTATATCATTTGATAAGTTGCTAATAAATTCGTTTAAATTAAAAAGCCCACTATACAACATTAATAAAATTTTCTACCATAATTTGACTATATCCTTGATTATACGTGATTTTACCTTGATTTCCCTACACTACATTATCAGATGCATAACAGTTGCAGCGTTACCCAGCTACTTCTTAAGATCTGCACCCTACATTTTACCAGTGCATTTTGACAAGAATAAACCTAAAGGAAGTACCTGGGCTAGATTACACTTTCTTCTCCACGTCTTTTTCGTGTTCAGATTCAAGGTCTTATTGTTCTTTTGTCTGGTATAGTCACATAAGCATTTAGTTCGACAATTTTTAACGTTTTACGAACTTGAATATTTGGTCGCGTTTCCTATCATTGTGTTTTCTGCCATATTTCTGTGTTTTTGACATGATCTGAGCTTCAAAGCTCAAAAGCGATCCACCAAATCGGTCCAACTTATATACCTTTATAATCTGGTGGATCATTTGTTGAACTTCAAAATTCAGAATTAGACACTCAGACTCTAAAACTGAGAATTACGAAAGAAAGCACAACAGAAACACGACAGAAAATATGACACAAAACATAGATTCAGAAATTATTTATGTTATAATGTTAATATTTTATATGTTTAAATTTCCATTAATGTCATATTTTTGGTAATTTTTCATTTTATTTAAATATCCTCAAAATATAGGATACAATGTTAAAAGATACCATACTGGTTTCATACTTATTTTAATATAAATTTCACAAAATGTTGGTTGGAAACTTTATAATGATAGTTTTTAGGCTTCTAAAAATAATGATCATGTATTACTTAACATTTAAAATAAAAATTTGAATTTTCTTCAATCAATAAATAGCATTAAAAATATAAGAACAAGATAGATTTCCGATATAATACACGTATATTAATTAATGAACGATTGTTCTTATGCTGATAAGTTTTTCTTAAAAATTGCATACTTTTTTAGAGTTAAATATGCTTAAATGTTTTGAGAAAATCTGAAGGCTGTATTAAAACTTCAAATTTTACAAGAGAAATAATATGTCTTTAGAATGTTATCAAAAAAATGTTATATAATATAACTTAATTGTTAATTCAGTATACACTTTTGGATATTTTTTTACACAAAATCCTCCATCAAATGAAATTTAAATTCGAGATTTTTAGTTGTGTCACAT
Source organism: Caerostris extrusa (assembly GCA_021605095.1). Lineage (NCBI taxonomy): Eukaryota > Metazoa > Arthropoda > Arachnida > Araneae > Araneidae > Caerostris > Caerostris extrusa. The sequence goes on along the minus strand of BPLR01017304.1, from coordinate 29,404 downwards.
TTTGCGTAAGTGAGCATTTTATATTTAAAAAAATGTGTTCAGTTATTAAACATATAACTTAATAAATACATCTTTTTAAATATTTTCTTTATTTTTAATTTAATTTGATACAAAACAATCAGATTTAGTTATCCATGCTTAAAGTCATTTTATTGGCTTTTTATTAAATTTGATTAAATGTGTATATATTTCTTTGTGTATTTTTTTCCTGTGCGCTTTTTCTGAAAACACTATGCTCTATTTGGGAAAGGGAACAATTTTTTATATTAAAAACTTTTTCTACAAGTTTTTTTTTTTTAAGAGGATAAAATTTTAAAAGAAGACATTATTCTTACATCATTTTAATTTAACTATTACAATAATTGCAATACTTTCAAAAGATGGGTTTAGATGTTTATAAAAAAGGGAAGAAAATGCATCAGTAAAAAATTGATTATTTTAAAGCCCTTTTTATCTCGCCAAAGTGTGCGATAGTGCGCCAAATGTGACCAACCACCTGCCGAAGAGCAGACCGATTCTGTATAAAGAAGCAAAACAAGGCTGAAGAGGTGGTCTAGCATAAATAGGAGGTCTATAGGACTGAGGATGCGACAGGTGTTTATAAAAATCTCCTGGGATCTCAAAAGAGGACCTGTTTTTGCACTCTCTCCGGGGGAAATTGCGATTGCTTCTTTCTGTCCAGGCCTCCGCACAAAAAGACTCGTATAAAATAGAGATAAAATTCTTCTGAGGGCCTCCTTTTATCTCGGCCCGCCGTGGCTATGGATTGGTTTAGACTTTTATGTCTTACTTCGAGATTTAATTTTTACCTAGGAAAATACCCCAGAAAAATCTGAGTATTAATATATTTTTAATATTAAATAGATATAACTATTTAAATAACAATTATGAAAATAAAAATAATATTAAAAATAAGTTTGTTTTTATATAAAAACGATTTTTTTGTTCTAATACAGCTTGCAAACACTTGGACAGTGGTTTTTGATGCCTTAAGGCAAACGGTGCACCGACGTTACTCACTTAGCGTTCGATCCAGGAGGTGCGTGTAGCTTGAAGATAAGTTACGGATGCGGAGTAACAATATCCCCGCAACGATCCTATTAGATCAGGACTTACGGTTTAAAGTGTATTCCGAAGCACTACAAGCATCCATGGCACCACCAGGACTCGAACCCGAAAACTGTGATATCGAGCGCCAAAGCACTAGCCACTCGGCTATCGAGGCAATACATATCTAAAAATGATAAAATTGTTGTTTTCGTTGCTTCCATTTCGATCTAGGTCACCCGCCACAATAATTGCAAAAATGCAGACTTTTCAATATTACCCATTTTGCACTACGAAGATCTTTTGCACCAACACTCTGCTACCATGGTTTTGAATGAATTTCTATGGAAAGGCATCTAGAGAGTTGACATCTTTCCTCTTTACCTAACTCGCCCCAATAATGTCAGAAATGAAACACTTTTAATATTATTCAAACTTCACTATGAAGTTCTTCTGCACTCACATTTTTGTTACCATGACTTTGATTAAATTTCCTTGTAATGAGAATTTAAGGAGTTCACGCTTCTCCTCCTTACTCCTCTTGAACCCAATGGAAGGACTTTCTGGTCTTCGTCTTTCTTAAATTTAATTATATTTCAAAAATATTCCAGTAAAGTATGAGTATTAATAAATTATTAATATTAAATAGACAGAACAATTTAAATAACTATTATGTAAATAGGCAAAAATTTAAAAAAATGTTTGCTTTAATATAAAAACAAATAACATAAAAAAAAAAAAAAAAATTTTAAAGTCAATTCCTACTTTTTTTCACTCTATTGCAGAAGGTCCATTATAAATAATTTTCATTCATTTTTTTAAGTTTATCTGGCGCCATCTATTGGTAGATGTAAGCAACTTAAATCTAAAGAAAAACTAAAATTAATGAATTAAATTTAATTACAGAATTAATATTTGAAAAATTGTAATTAAAAAACTAAAGTTCAAAAAAATATATTTTAACTTGAGTGGAAGAATGAAAATTGTTTAGGGAGAGTGTGAGCTTAGAGGGAATTGAATAACGATAAAATTACTGATTACATCATTAATGTCAAAAATATAGCATTTGAAGTATTACCCAAGGTGCACTAAGGGGATAACAGCCTACTTCTCCTTAAGCCCAAAAAGCGAACTCCTCAACTTGCTTCCCTCCTCCATTTGAACATTCAATTCCACTGTTGGACAAGTTCAAATACTACACATCATGCAAGTCTGTCCCATATGAGTGGATGAATATAAAAATATTTTAAATGTAATATTTTTTAATAATTACGAAAAATTAGAAAATTTGAACAATTTTAATATATTAAATATTTTCTCTCTAAATTAAACGTATATATATATAGTGTATCTAATAGAAGGAATTTTGCTTAAAAAATTACATTCGGTTTAAAATATTGCTTGCAGAGGTAAAATGGTTTAAAAATAAGCCTCTTAAGGGTTAAAATTCGTTGAACTGAATTTAATGATATTTTTAAGTATACTGGAAAAAATATAAAATAGTTTGATTATTTTAAAGTTATTTAGTTTATTAGTGGAATATTTCAAAAATGTTTCATATTCCAAGAGAAATAAATGTTTTATTGAATAACAAATAATGCACTAGTGAAAAATGTTTTAGCAAATACAGTTTTAAATGATTCGATAAGAATAACACAAGTTATTTCATTTTGAAATAAATTACTCTTAATAAATTTCTAAAAGTATAAAATTTCACCAATTATTTTGCTACAATAATTGAAATCATAATCAAAACATTTTCTAAAAAAAAAATAGAAGTGTTCACAATTTCAAATATTTAACAAACAATGATTCAAATAATTATAAATTTTTTTAAAAAATATATTTTGAATTTTTAAAAATATTTAATATCATGTAAACTATCTATTTAATTTCTAGAAATTCATTATATTATCTTCATTTTTGAAATTTCTATGAAATAAATTAACTTATACTATTTTCAAATCATGGGAAATTGAAGATAAATATAACAAAGTGCTTATTATTTCAAACTGTGCGATTTTCATAGTTCGTGTATATGAATTTTTATAAAGAAATTTATTACGCAACTCTTTACTGTATTTATAACCATTAACATTTGATAAGAACTTTAATTCATCTGTATTGTTTATTATTATAAATGATTTGAGGTACATTAATTATTTTTCACATATTAAAAAAAATAAATTCATTCAAATTCAAAGAATAATTTAAAATTTCTACTTTAATCTTGTCTAACTCTTGTTTATATAAATTGGATTAAATCTTCTGATTTAATTATTTATTTATTTGGAAAAATGACGTTTTTTTTATTTGTATTCATAGGAGATCATATTTCAAATTTATTAAATTTTCTCTATGATATGTTTATGCATATGCACTAGGGAAATAAACTAAAAAAGTTATATGATTTATTTATAAATTTTATTTTAAATGATTTTTTAAATTGAATTCAATTTTAAATTTGATTTGTTAAAAAATTATTTTTATTTATGTTTTATGAAGTTAATAGGAAAAAATAATTAATATGCAAGATTTATATGAAAGGTATGGTGTTCAATGTAGACCTTAACTCCAACTGGTGCACCCTGGGCAATGTTCTATAAGGTAAGTGGTCAATAGTTTTCGACATGAACTCTCACTGCTATCCTAACCGTCGTCTGGTTGACTTGCATGCATTACAATGGAATGCTGGTATCTTGTCGCAATAAAAAAGAACTGATCTAATAAACATCTACATCGCATTGGGATTTTTTACCCACCAAACTACATTCTTTGGGATTTGGCAGAACTAATAAATCAAGCTGATTTCCATCGTTGCTTGGCACTTCATGGCGAATCCGAGACGGCGAAATACTGGCAAGTTAGAGAACTCTTGAGGCAATAGCATCAGGCAATTTTGAACTCTTTTTGTGTGCATTTTCTTCTTTATTTTGTATTTTTTCCATTTTTGTATTACCTTGCCATTGGAAATAAAAAAATATGAAACCTTAACTTTAACTTATTTTAATACATTTTGTTTTAATTTGTTTTTATCACTTAAAATATTAAATTTCAAAAGATAAACAAGAGTTCCCAACCAACTCAAAAGTGCCTTAACATAAATATATAAAATATTAAAAAAAAAAAAAAAACCTAACAGAATTATTTTCTAAAAAACGTTAATGTCTTGAAAATTATAACGAAGAAAATTCAGAAGAAAAAAAAAAAAAATCACTAGCAACTATTTTTTTTACTTAACTTGTTGAGTTCCAAAAAAAATATTCTTTTTCCATATACAATTTTTTTTTTTAACTTAATTAATCAAATAAAGACTACGATAATTGATGTTTCAAGTTGGCTGACCTAACAGGCTCAAAAGTAAAACATACTTTTCTTATGGCATTTTTACTCCAAATGATCTTATTACTCTCCATCTTTTGAAATAAAATCAGCCAAGATCATAATACATCTTTATCTTAAATGGCATTGTTAATGAAACTATTGATAAAAAAATTTTAAGAGGGAAGAGGGTGCATCCTAACTCAAGTAGCTAATTGTCGACTACCTCCAGGGATAAAAAAAAAAAAGCCTACCCTTCCCTTATCTTCCCTTATGGAATCAAGATGAGGATCCTCCCATACGGAAAAACTCCTGCATTAGATTTGCATGAGAGCCTTATCGGAATCAGAATCCAGCAACAATGCCTAGGAAGTCATTGTTCACCCAACAATGCTCACTAACAATAGAGCTCTGATTATACAAAGCTAGGACTGCTTTCAATCCTTCAACGCGTGATCTAACTGCTGCCAAGAGGGGTTGCTGGAAAGTTTTTCTGCTGAGTAGGGATATCGCCAAACCTAATGCCTAGACTGATCTATAGGTTGCACTGTATTTGATGATATATCACACAATAATAAACTATCATATATAATTTCTTTTCATCTTTTATAAAAATAATTATTTAGTACATATTACACGCAAAATAACAATAAATCTCTCTTTTTCTGATGTAAAGTATAATAATTTAGTTGCTAACAAAAAATATATAAAAATTAATTGTTATAAATCAAGTCACCATGAGGCTAACGATAAATCGAAAGTCCATTTTTATTTTATTATTGAATTGTTAACAGATTAGAATTGCAACCAAACATTTTATGTTTGTTCTCCTCAAAAATGTTTCGGGTCCGTGTAATGTTTTTCTACTCCTGGTGTTAGATTTCCACCAGATATTAAGATCATATGTAGCAAGATGTCAGCAAATCAGAAGTCAGAGTGGAGAAAAGATCGTGTTTCTGATTTCTTGACTTCCTACTACGAGAATTTTAATATAGATGGAAATACAATTTTGCACAAAAGATTTTTTTCTACAAAATTGTGTTTAAAAGTGCAAAATTCATTTATTGTAGAAATCTGGGGATTTTTTGGCATAATGATTTCTTTATTAACCTAAACTCCTTTTTAGTGAAAAACGGAAGAGCAAAAGTGATGCTTAGTTTTTTTTTATTTTAAATTTAATTTTTGAATACGTAAAAAATGAGATATCAAAGTCCATCTAAAAGTCCATCAAAGTCCAAATATTCATCTAACCCCATAAACATTTTATATTTCTTGCTTCATTTTTTTTCTATGAAAATACAAAAAATTATGAATTTAACTTGGCGAGGTAGAGCATTCTTAATAATCTTGAGTATTTCCGTTTTTTTGTTAAGAAATAATGAATGAAATGAGTATTGAGTATAATATTTTCATGTTTTTGCAAACTGTAACTAAAAAATTATTGAAATAATACTTTTTAATAGCTTAGATTGTCATGTGTAAAAGTAAAAAAAAAAAATAAAAAATAGATGCATCGAAAACAAGTAGAAAAATATAATCAATTTAAAGCAAAGTATTTTTTTAGTTAAATGCTTTAAAAGATTTTTGGTTAATTTTGAGTCATTGAGTTATGAGTAAAAAACAGCATTCCTTACCATGTGGTATCTTTAATACCATTAGCTATTAAAATACCGTTATATAGTACATTACTTAATACCATTGGTTATATAGTACCATTACCTAATAATTACCATTAGCTTAAAATACCGTTATATAGTACCATTACCTAGCTATAAAATACTATATAGTACCATTACCTAATAATAGCTAATAAAATTCAAAATAATTACCATTAGCTAAAAAAAATTAGACCATTCTATAGATAGTTAATGTACTTTTTTACCATTTAATAAAATACCGTATATTCTTTAGCTAATAAAATTTGCTAAAAAAAATCTTTTTTTTTTTGTATATTCATATCAATAAATTTTATTTAATTAATTAATTAACTTAATTCGTTTGCAGCAATAAGTAAATGCATTAATAAATAGCTATATAAAAAATACAAGTAAAAAATTTAAAAATAAATATAAAAAAATTAAGTAAATAAATTAAAATGATTAAATAAACATAAATATAAATATAAATTTTATAAAAATATAAAATTAAATTATCATTTATATTTATTCTTATTTTATCATAAGATGCATAATTATAACTTTTTTTTTTATCTTTTTTAATCAAAAATATTTTTCCAAAAAAAAGGAGAAAATTCCATTGTATGAAAACTCATTTTTTACTACACAGAATTAACAAATCTGCATATAAGAAAGATAACCCTTAAATAGCACAAAATGTCCACTTCAATTTACATTGCAAAACAAATTTAATGATTTGGCAGTTAACATTATATTTAATTTCAAATTTCTCCATCTCAATAGTCTCATTTCTAACATCATTTCTCATACGTATTATTCCTTTCCCATTACTTTGCTATAGACTGTTTCTAATTTCTAGATGATTAAAGTTAGATGCTGACTGTTGAATTTCGCCATAGATGAATTAAATTTTATCAACCTGTTTCAACACTCCTGAAGACTTCCTGAAGAGAAATAGACCAACATTTCAGACTGGCAACCAGGAGAGAGTGCTGCACTATTGATTCAGAATGGCAGTCAGGCATGTTATACTGTTGACTCACTACACAGAGGCTTCGTTAGTGTTCCTCGTGCAATGGTGTGCAGAGGGTCAGAACCAGAGCTCACCTTTTCAGCAAGCTTCATTTAATATAATCAATACTTTCTATCCAGCGTCTACCCTTTTTTTGAAACCAATGTCTTGAAGCATCCATGGAGTCTTTTAGTAAAATAATGTCATAATAGTATATGAATAGAAGTTATGTCCTTTGTATTTTGTATCATTTATAAAATAAAAATTGAAAGGCTTTCTTGAATTTGTAATTTATAAAGCTAAAGAATTCGATCCAGTTGTAAAATTATTGCATTTCGTTTTTAAAATTAAACAAATTTAGAATATTACTTCTAAATGTTATAAAAAAATATGGAATATATGTAGGATGTATTCTAAATATGCAATTCAATCTAAAAATAAATTTCGAAGTAATTGTCTTTAGACTGATAATGTTTAATAATTCCCAACAATTTCATCTTCAATGGATTTGACATCCCAGTGTGAAACTGGACTTAAATCAAAGTATCTAGTTTTATTACTTTACCTTATGTCTAATAATTCCTAACAATTTTTATCTTCAATGGATTTTTAGACCCAGTGGGAAATAGGACTTAAATCAAAAATATCTAATTTTATAACTTTAACTTATTATGTTTAATAATTCCTAACAATTTCATTTTCAATGGATGTGACAACCCAATGTGAAACAGGACTTAAAATCAAAATATCTAATTTTATAACTCTAGCTGATGTCTAATAAATCTTCAATGGATTTGATAGCCCAGTTTGAAACAGGACGTAATCAAAATATCTAGCTTTTTAACATATAATAAGCTATACCTATTATCATAACTTCACTACTGTATAACTGAATATCGAAAAATGTTTAAGAATTTAATAACACAAATATGGCATTTTGAAGTAAATATTTTAATTTATATTTAATGAAATAGTAATATATTTAAGAATATAACCATCCTATTTCTTTGAAAAAAACAATTAAAGGCATCATTTTTTCTCAATATTTATTACATTTATCCTCAAATATATTTTTTTTTTTACTGACATGGTTTGGTTTTCTAAAACGACTAACGATATATGGGAGTTGACGTTTCATAATTAAGCTAATTAGTAATTTATGGGTAAACAATAATAAAAACACTTAAGACCAAAAAAATAAAGCATTGAAGATGCAAAATATGTTCTAAATCACATTCTTCATCGATTAGTCTTATACAGTACAGATGCAATCAGATAATTTGTGTATATGAGAAAAGGTAAATTAATTACTTGGGCCGGAATTAAATTAAAAGGAGTAGCCTTGATTAAAACCCCTCATTAAAAGAAACTTCTTATCTTTCATTGCTACACTAGAAAGAAATTCGGCGATTAGCCTAGTGATTTAATTGATGCTTAAGTACTAGGGTACTGCAGATTCCTTATGCATCCTACTTAATAACTGTTCGACCCTAAAGAATACAGATTATCCTTTCGTATCATCTTACAACAAGCAATCAACATGTGACCATTACGTACCTTCCCTAGCATTGTTTTTGGCGCGATTTATTTTTTTTACTCGCCAAAGTAAGAAATAATGAGGGAATGTTTTTTGGAGGAACTCGAATCAATTATTCAAAGAGAAAACGACCAAGAATGAGAGAGAGAGAGAGAAAAAAATAACAGGATCCGGCGTTGATTAATGTAACGACCGGTGCTTAATTAAATTTAATTATCGGCAAAGTAGAAATCGCCTCATCAATTTCATTAAAAACGTTTTTAGGCATTTGTCTTTTTTATTTTTTCACCATGCGATTTGGCGACTCACAGCGCTAATTACAGTAATTACAATCAAATACCGACCTAGACTTGGAAGTTTACCCAAAAGTTTTGACACCGCGCAAGAAAAGTAATTAGTTCTTGCTCCCAAAGAAAAGAGGAAGACTCGAACGGCAAAAAGCAGGCGGTGGATGGACGAAAAAAAAAAATGTATAAAGACATTCTTAGAAGAATGATTCTCTGCAAGAAGGACATATAAAATGAAATGACGCGTAAAAGCAGCTTTCTTGTACCATCCACTACCAAAAGTAAAGAGTCTAAAAGAGTGAAAGAAGTTTACACAAAGAAAAAGAGGATTAGCGGTGTCACTAGGAGCATAAACGTTATTTTAAATCCTTTAGTTAAGCGTAAAATACTCCTTGTTTTTTTTTTTTTTCTCTGTCTTCTTCCAGAACTTTTTCTGGGCATTGTAAATAACTTTTATGATGACACAAATGGTGGAAGAGATGGATGAACTAACCTGTATCTTGTAACTATGTTCGTCTTGTAAATTAGCTGCTTGACAGAGCAAAGCTCATAGATTCCGAAAAATAATTTTTGCTGCACCGATGTTCTCTCTCTCTCATCAGTTTTTTTTTTCTTTTCTTCTTGAAGAAATAATCATTATTCATGATGTTTCAGTTTTTAGAAGCTACAGAAAATTAAATAAAAAATGTCATGCCTTTTTTTTTTATGACGATCATTCAGAGACCATTTGGTGCAATTTCAAATCGGAATGATTTATGGTAATATTATAATGGTTATATTATTGCTTCTTAAAATAAAATCCGATGAAGTAGTTATAACGACAAAAAAAAAAATTACGAATAGTCATTAGATTATGTAGATAAGTTCTTTTTGATGCTGTTTGTTGATCAATATTTTATATAATATTTTTTTATATAGTACTATTTGTAAGATCAGCGTCATTTATATGTATATAGATAAATGATGCGATTTCTTTTCGAATAAAAGCAACACTGTTATACGTTCGAAATCAAAGAAGAGATGACGCCAAAATGTTCCCTATTTTTGTTGGCTATGATAGGGGAATGAATGTCCGAGTGCCTAGCACTCGATACCACATTTTTCGGATTGGAGTCCCGGTGGTGCCATGCCTGTTTTGTTTTTTTTTGTTTGTTTGTTTGTAATCCACTTTAAGCCATAGGTTTCGTTCTCATATGACTTCAAGATCGTCATGGAGTCCAGCCAGTCATCTCTCCCCCGCCCCATCATTCCATCCTTCCCACATTTTATAGGTAAATCAGTTCTAGGCACAGTGATGTGGTTTGACGTAGTAGTAATTGGGATTTAAAAAAAAATCTATAGACTGAATAAACAGATTCTTGAAATTCTACCAAATTCTTTACTCAAAAGTTTTTACATGATTTATGCTTATATTATTGATGAATGATTTATGCTTATATTATTGCTTCTTAAAATAAAAATTCGATTAAGTAGTTAGAGTGACCAAAAAAAAAATTAGATTATGGAGATAGGTTCTTTAATGCTGTTTACTGATCCAAATTTAATATGAAATCGTCTTGTATTGCACTATATTTTCAGACTAGCGTTTATATGTAGGTAAATTAATGACAGATAGTTTCGCCCCAATGCAGCTGGCAACCACTTTAGACAATTGTCTTGATGCCTTAAGGCAAAGCGCTGCACAGACATTACTCACTTTGCATTACCCAGGTGGGGGCGTAACTTGAAGATAAGCCGTGGTAATAATAAGACCCTTCAATGCTCTACGTTCTATTAGACCGGGACCTACGGTTTAAAGTGTATTCCGAACCACTGCAAACACCCATGGACAACGCCGGAATTTGAACCCGATACCTATGGTACCGAGCGCCAGAGCACTAGCCACTCGGGCCATCAGGCCCCTAATGGACGGCTTTGCACATTTGGTTTTCGAATTAAGGCAACCCTATTCGAATGTTTCAAACCAAATAAGAGAATGTCGAATCAAAATTTTTGTAACTTTCTTGGGCATGATAAATCTATAGACAGGAATATACTGATTTTTAAAATTCTTCTTCATATGAAGGATGAGGAACAAAGCTCTAGCATTCTAAGCACCAGTTTTGGAGTATTCATTCTAATTTGTGATAAAGAAATTTAGTTCTAATGTAGCTGACCCTCGAGATGCGTACTGAGTAATGCTGAATTTGCTATGTATCTGTGTTTATAATGCCGCTGAAGGAATTCAGATCAGTGGCTTGTATTCTGAAGCAAGAAAAGCATCCTTTTTTTTTTAAATATTACTTTTGATTATTTGCATTCTATTTAAAACTTTTTTTCATTACGCGATACAATGCATATTATTTAGATATAGTTTATACGTCAAAACAACATTTTAATAAAGACAAAAAATTTACATACATATAAAGATATTAACTCAAGTTGAAATAGAAAAAATGTTGTAAATTAATTTACGTTGTATAAAGATAACTTTTATTAATTAAATACTAATTAATACTGAGTATAAGTACTGTTAAATAAATACTAAGTAAGCTGTTGATAAAATACTAAGTACTTAAACTGTTATAAAAATACCAAGTATTTAAGCTGTTGACACAAAAAAAGAAATAAATAAATAGGAACTTTAACCTGCTGGGTTTTAAAGACGTGATGACAAACAATTGTTGCCCTTAATAACAATTTTTTTAATTGATAACTATTTTATCTGTTCTTGTAGAAATAATTTTTGTACAGTTAATTCTTATATATTCACAATAAAATCAAAATCATATAAAAAAATTTTACATTTTTATATGAATAAAAATGAACGAACACATTGAACTCATCATCTTCCACCCAAATATGATATATAATAAAAAAAAAATTCATATTAAATTATTCCTAGAGAAAAAAATCTGATTTTAAAAACTTCTTTATCTTAAAGTAGTTTGTAAAATAAATTTGATCTTATATGACATTTGACACAGGAGAAAAACAAGATCAATGCCATTTTATATTTTGAATGTTTTCGTTACGTACTAATAATAAATATTGTGAAATTCATTCACCAATGATTATGAATTTCTACTATATTCCAAATTCTCCATTTTATCCTAAAAGATGCTAAATGGGAGGAACCGTCGTAATATTTGTGAATTTGTTTGCACAGTCATCATTTAAAAATGAAACCATATGTTATGAATTTATCAGTTAAAATGAAATCAATGAACTTTTATGTTAAATAAAATATTTATTATTAAATTAATTTATTAATTAAAATATGAGAGAATTACATGTAAATGTGCTAGAGTTTCTGTTCTAAATTTAAATGAGTCTGTTTAAATTTAGACAAATCACTGGGAAAACACTAAATCAAACATTCACATTAAATAAACACTAAACACTAAATAAACATAAACACTAAATCAGAAAACATTCACATTGTAGAACTATTAAATAAATTGCATCAACTGTATTTTTCATTCAGGTAAAATTAGGAAAATTTAAATTATGAATTTACATACACACAGTTTCTATAAGATTATCACTGAACAACGTAAATGGAATTATGAATTTTTTATTTTATCATGAATCATTTATTTGCTTAAAAATCACTTGTTATTCGTGCAATTAAAATGTATTGTACAAATTATTTTATATTTTTAAATAGAACTCAAATAATATATTTTTGTTTGGCTTCATAGTTACTGTTTATATCTATATCTACAAGTCAAATTTATAGAGAATAAAATGAAATATTTATGTGTATGAAACTAATAAATATTAATAAATAAATCGTAAATACATAAATCAAAATCATTTGCGTAAATATGTAGAGAAGAATTAAATTCATTTAAATATCAAGAAACAAATGTACTTAATAACGTTAATTGAATTATTTTTTGAAAAATCAAATATAAATTATTTTATATTTTATTATCAACTGAATTTTAATCACACAGTGGGCTTGGATAGAAAACACCTTTTTAAATATTAATTATTTGTATAGTTAAATATTAATTATTTTTTTAAATTGAATATTAATAAATATAAAATAAGTATTATTTGTTTTGAAACATTTGACTTTGAAAAGGCACAACAGTCTAGTCAGGTAATTATAATATGTTACATCAAATAAATGAATTAATCAAAATATTTGTATAATGTCTAATGTGTATTATGCGCTATTTTGTGATGTGCTACATTTTTTTAAATGTGCAATGTTTTATAACAATGATATTTGCATCAAAATGGCATTTTTCCCAATAATACAAGAGTTATTAAATCGCTTTCATTTTAAGAAAATTAATGAAAAATTATTCAAATGTTAAATTACTCTTTTCATGTAAATTCAAGTAAAATTTTAATTATTATTTTACATTATTTTTTTTCATATGTTTCTTATTGGGAAAAGGCATCCACATTTTTAAATATAGTTATATTACACCAAATAAAAATGAATTAACTAAAAGAGTATTAGAATTTAATTATTATTTTATATTACATAAGTTTCAAATGTTTGATTTTGAAAAGTCATCCACCGTTTTAGCTATATAGTTATGTTATACCAAATAAATGAATTAACTAAAAGAGTAATTAAAATTGTAATTATTATTTTATATTATTTGTTTTCAAATGTTTGATTTTGAAAAAGCATCCTCATTTTTAATTATATTTATATTACACCAAATAAATGAATTAACCAAAACAGTGCATTTTTCAAATGTGCATTACTTTACAAAAATTACATTTTGCGCAAAATAGCGTTTTTTGGTCAGATGATATCTAATAAACACTTACACTTTAGTGAACTAATAAAAAAATATTCAAATAAAATTTCTATTTCATATGATTCTTCAAATAAATATTTTTACACATATATTAAAATATTTACTTATCGCATTATGTTTGCATAATTGCATTGAACAGTCTCTCGAATTATAATGAACATTCAAATATTAATTTTATTTCACTTATATTATTAAGGAAACAACTTTTTTTGACAAATTTATGTAAAGAAGAAACCTGAATTAATCTATGCTCGACAATTAATAAATAAATCTAATCAAATATAAAAATGTCTATTTGGAACGAAAATTTTATGTAGTTTTCATAATTAGTTTAATGAATTCATAGTTGAATAGAACTGTATCTGTAATTATAATCAGCATTCAAATGTCAACTATGTATTAATTCTATCAAATGTTTTATAAATGATATAATGATTAAATTACAAGGATAATTTTCAATTATTAATAGATAAATGATTATTCAAATATGAAATTCTCATTATCGCAAAAATACAGCTGGAATTTCAATTATGATTTCGCGATATGCGTCAAATTTAATTGCGCAGCATCCGTATTGTAATCACACTCAAAAGTCAACTATATTTTACTTATATTGTTATAAATAATCACATGTTAAAAGTTGATGGGATACAATTAAACAACACATTGAAATTCCATACATAACCATTGAATAAATATTTAAGTAAACATTTATTATCCTAAAATTGATGTGGACAAATAATGATTTTACAATGTGAATTTAGTTTTGACTGAAAAATCTGAATAGTAATTAACCAAAATCCACCCTACTTGAGCAATTTGTATTAATCCATCACATGTTTAGATACCGTTAAACTACACGAAGACTAATTAAACCAATGTTGATGAATATATTAGACAAATATTCAAATATAAATATTTCCTCAAACCTTGGCATCCATTCAAACTCAGATGAAATATCGGATATTAGTTAAATTTCAATGTATTTGAATAAAAAATAAAATTGTATATTCAAGAATCAACTATATTGTACATATATGGCTGATAATACATCACATGTTTTGGAAACAAAGCAAATTACACCAAAACTAATTATTCTACTCCTTCATGAATAGTGAATATGCAAATATAACATTTATCATTCATTCGAAATTCATCTGGAAGATCATTTATTATTTACAATAGGAATATACTTAAATTAAAATCATCTGAATTGTAATAAATATTCCAAAATTAACAACATTAAAGCTTTTTTATGTTGCTATTAATATATCACATATTTGGATACAGTTGGCTAAGCACTGAGACTAATTAAACTACTCACGTTCATGAATTGATAACAGATATTCAAATACAACATTTATCATTCATTCAAAATTCAACTGGAAGATCAGTAATTATTTTATAACAAGAATATAGTTGAATTAAAACCATCTGAAATTGTGATAAATATTCAAAGATAAAACAATGTTTTGTTTTTTATATAGCTGTTAATAATACATCACATATTTGGATACAGTTACATCTATCTAAAATAATAACCATCTCCTATGTTCATGACTAATAAATATCCAAATATAACATTTATCATTCATGCGAAATTCACAGGAACGTAGTTAAATTAAAAAAGAGCTGGAATGAGCAAAGGAGCTGGAATGTGAGCAAAGGAGCTGGAATGTGTTAATATTTTACAAATGCGAAGAAAAACATCGGTAATGATATAAATATTGAAAAATTATTCATATTTTTATTAATGAAATATCGAATTTTTGACGCAAGCTGCAACGTAGGCAAATAATCTATTGCACATGAACAAGTTAAAAATTCTTTTTTTCACACAGTTATTAAGTGTATTTTGATTGCATCAGAATGTTATGGCAATAATTTAATAGCTCACGTTTAAGAAATTACTAATAGCAAACATTAAGTGCAAAATGTTGAGGCCACTTTAAATAATATTAATTACGACACAAATATATGCACAATTTCAAAAGAATAGATGCATCCCGCAGGATAATTTGATTGTTATGAATATCCAAGCATCAGGCTTATCTTGCTTTCATATATTGTTATTAACGAAATTACATGTATTTGACGTGCTTGAAAAAGAATGCTATTTCTTTAAATGAAGAATATTCGATATCTTAATTTTGAAGCACAGAAAGCTGCAAAAGGAAACAGAACAATAAGCTGCCTTTCCATATCAAATTCTTTATCAAATGTCAAGCATGGCAGCTTAATGGAATTTAAATTAGATCACATTCCTAGTCCTACGTTAATAACAAAAATGGAAATTTATATTTTTATTTATAAAAATATCTAATTTTTGGGGGCAATCTATAACGTAGGCAAACAATCTACTCGCGCATGTCCAAGTTAAAAATTTTTGCACAGTTATTAAGTGTATTTGACTGCATGTGATTGTTATGGCAATAATTTAATAGTTCACGTTTAAGAAATTACCAATAGCAAACATTATGCAAAATGTTGAAGCCAATTTTTAAATAAGATTAATTACGACACAATATATGCACAATTTCAAAAGAATAGATGCGCCAAAACAGGATAATTTGAATTGTTGCTGAATATCCAAGCTTCCGCCTTATCTTGCTTTCATATATTGTTATTATTACGAAATTACATGTATTTGACGTGCTTGAAAGAATGCTATTTTTTAAATGAAGAATATTCGATATCTTAATTTTTGAAGCACAGAAAGTTGCAAAAAAAAGGAAAGAGAACAATAAGCTGCCTTTCCATATCGAATTCTTTATCAAATTTCAAGAAAGGCAGCTTAACGGAATTTTAAATTAGATCACATTCCTAGTTCTACGTTAATAACAAAATGGACTCATTGTGTTATGGATTTTTCCCAAATGCGTAAATTAGGCTGGCCTTTTTAGCAAACGGCACATGGCAAGAATATTGATATTTGCCAATTTTTTCTTCCAAACTTCATCTTCCAAAAATAAAAGTACAGATATCAAAAGAAGTATTAAAAAAAAAAAAAAAAATGAAAATACATATATTCAATGAGAAAGAATAATGGATATACTTTTGAGAAATTCCAGCGGTTTGTTTCACAATTTCGATATTCAACCTATTGTAAATTTAATTAGACTTTGATTCTTCGATTTGGGAAAAAGAAAAAGAAAAAAAAAAAAAAAAAAAAAACGAATGAGTTAAAAAAAAAATTAAATAACTCTAAGATTAGAAAATACCTCTCTAAAATATACATCTGAATAAAGAAAAATTAAAATGCTAGCGACAAAAATCTCTCTGTTTTTATTCAGGATGCCAGATTTTTTTTTTCTTTGTTAATTCTTTTTTATTTTTATATTCAAGTTTATTATTTGCAAAACGCAAGAATTAAATTACTCCCAATACACTGTGCCACCATTTTCACCCCTTCTAGCTTTTTTTCTTTTCAAAAGACAACTAATTATGAAACTCAAGAGATGATGGGAATTGGTGGGGAAAAGAGAGATGAATAAAAGAGAGTTACAAAAAGCCAAGGCACCAGGGTCGATATGTAATTACAGTCCTAGAGTAAGAAAACTTAAAAACTTCCACCAAAAGAAAAGAGATCCATTGTAGTAGAAGAAGAAAAAAATAATAGATTTCTGAAAACTTGTTAGAAAACTGAAATATTGTTTTAATTTTGGTTTTTATGATGACATAAAAATTTTTGGTTTTCCTTTTTGTAGTTAAAATTACGTTAAAAAGTGCAGTGAAATGAATCCCTGTCATAGTCATGACAACGTAGGGCTCTCAGTTTTATAAAAGGAATTTTCAGTTAATTAACTGTGAATTTGGTTCTTCATCAAATCAAGAAGCTCCAAATATTTATTTATTATCATATTTTAAATACCCTATTAGGTTCAAAATATTCAAAAGTAAAATTGTTAAAAAAATAAATTTAAATTCAAAAGTCTTGTAAAATAAACGGTTAAAAAATGTGCTCTTCGCAATAAATTCAAGCCTCTTCATCAAATATATGGTTAATATTTAAATATTTTATAAAAAGTGTTATATTTATTATTTAATTTAAGTATTAAGTTAATTTTTAATATTAAGTATTTATTATTTAATATTGACATTAAGTATTTTATATTTAAATGGTTCTTCCAGAAAATTTGCATTTATAGCATTTGTAAGCTCAAATTAGTAATTAATCAAATTAGTAATAAATTAGTAATTGCATAACAGGCCTTTGCAATTATATGAATTGTCCAAAATTTAATGGAACTAAATAATTTAAAAATCTATCAATTAAAAGTTAATTTTAATATTAAGTATTTACTATTCAAATATTTAATATTAATATTTTATAATTGAATATTTTAAATTTTGTATTCATAGTTTAATATCAATTTAAAATAATTTTTTATTTATTTATTTTTTTTTAAATGTTAATATAAACACATTATAATAAAATACTAAAATTAAATACTTTAATAAAAACAATAAATTTTAATAAAAGTACTAATAAATTTAAAAATAAAACGTGTTAAATTATAATAAAATACTAATTTAAATATTAATAAAAATAAAAATTCTTAAAATATTAGTGTTTTATTAGTAATTAGTGGTTTAATAAATAATTTTAAATACTATTTTGTTATGAAAAAGAATGGTTTTTGAATATTTCAAAGAATGCTTTATGCATTAACATAAATTATGTAAATAATTCATGTTAAATGCACTAAAAGAGGACAAATAGCATTAATAAATAATTAGTTTGAATTTATATGTTAAATATTTTTTTAACTATTTCTATTAAAATATTTGAGATCTACACCTTTTTTTTGTTACATAATTAAAGTAAATGAAAATGATGAATGAAATGAATGGTGAAATAAATGATTTTAAATTGAAACGTAACTGATTGTTTTTATATAAAATTTATATCATATTGTATTATTTTGTTATTTTTTAACACATATAATAACATACATATAATATACTTATAAATACATATAATTTAAATATTTCTGGGCTGTTCATCCTGAAATTAATTCTATATTTATATTATATTTGCATGTCTAGAAATTTCACACATTATTTTTCAGCTAAAACAGACTTCCCATTATTCAGATAATTTTATTTGATCAATATCTAGTTACAGATTCATTTTATGTAATATTTTTATATAACATCAGAAAAGTAATTAATGAAAATAATTAAATTAATTCACGAAAATAAAAATCATATGGTATTTTTTATAAAATTAATTGTAGATCTGCAGAAATGCCAAAAATATATACTTTTAAAATTAATTCACAATGTTAATAGGTTAAAATGTTTCGTATTACATAAATATATTTTAAAAACCGTCCCATTACTTATATATTTACTAATAAGTTATTATGAAGCTACAGTTAATTTAATTTTACGGCTGAAAAGTGAAATATTAATATTATTAATTGTAAGCATATCTGTTAATATAAATAAAGAATTAAAAGAAAAAAAATTGTGTCTTTCAAAAATTATATTATAAAAATATTTTATAATGTATATTCAACTTCTTACATTATAAAATATTTTATAATGTATATTCAACTAAAATCTGACATTATAAAATATTTTATAATGTATATTTAACTAAAATCTTACATTATAAAATATTTTATAATGTATATTCAATAAAAGAACATTATACAATGTTATAAAAGAAATAATTTTGCTCAATTGAACTTTTAAACAAAATTCATTTGTGTTTTTAACCTCAAAAGAAAAAAAATTATTACAAAAAAAAAATCTTTGAGGGAGAATTTTTATTTATAGCATTTGTAAATTCAAATTCATAATAATTGCATAACAGGCATTAATAATTTTATAAATTGTCCTTTTAATTTAATGGAACCATATAAATTAAAATCTAAATGCAGTATTTGGGGTTTGCTTTTGTAAATTATTTTATTTTTAACAGCAAAATATTTTATGTGCTATTTTTAATCATTTGTTGCAATTGCATTCTATAATTTACTTTACTTTTTATTTATGGTATTTTTCCTTACTCTCATAACAACAATTTGTTACTTCAACATATCATTTTCCTAACATCAGCAGCTGGATGTGAACTTTATTTCTCGAATGTTAAAACTAATATCCGAATTGATTCAACTGATTTTGAACTGTTTACTAAAGACATTACCAACGTCATCAGCCTAGAAGCATCAAAGATTTATGTTCTGAAAGATAAAATTTCGTCAATCAACAAAAAAAAAAAAACCTGATAAACCATGATAAACTACATTTACTCAGAAAAATTAAATTTTTACTTGAGTATTTGAACTTAATGGAGAATAGAGTTTCAATCATTAAATTCAGGTATCATCAATAGATTTAAGTAGAAACATATAAAAATGCTAAGTCGAAATTGGATTAGTGGATAGCCCATCAGATTTTTAACTCGGGGTATTTGGATGACCACACCACTAGTAAATCCTTATCTAAAGTTTATATATCTGCTCCAAGAATATGAAATGCAAATTTGTAGAATAATAAGTCCTTCGCAAGAGCTGAAATTGGACAGGATGATAATGTGATCTTCTCAGATGTTGCCTCTATTGATGTTCAGTTCTAGTTTGCGAGGCTACTAAGATGCAGAATTACAAAGATACTTGGTTAAGACGCCTTTCTTCCATATGAAGTGTGAATATTACAGATAAACACAACAATATTGTGATCTTGAGAAATGGTGGTTTTTAGCTTGTGCCAAACTCATTTAAATAAAAAATAACGGTCTCTATCCTTATGCTTATTTAAATGAAAAACAAAAGTTGTTATCAATCATTTTAGGAACAATACATTGTGGTCATGCTTAAAAACAAGTAACATAAAAAAAAAATTTTTTAAGTCATTTCCTACTTTCTTTTCACTATATTGCAGAAAGTCCTTCATAAATAATTTTCATTCATTTTTTTAAGTTTCTCTGGCACCATCTATTGGTAGATATATGCAACTTAAATCTAAAAAAAAAACTAAAATTTATTAATTAAATTTAATGAATGAATTAATATTTGAGAAAACTGTATTAACATCAGTGTCATCCACTACAAGTTCAAAAAAAAAAAAATGTATTTGAACTTGAGTGGATGAGTAAAAAGAATTTTATTAACGATTGAAAATTTGAACAAGATATATATATAGGGAGAGTGAGAAGAGAGTATAGAGCTAATATAGAGGGAATATAGTGAATTAGAAGGAATAATAATTTTCAGTTGATTCCGAAAGGCAGAATATTTTGAGTAAGTGGAAGAACAACTACAGGAACTAGTATATCTTTCTCATCTCTAACTTTATAAGGAACATACGCTGATGAGACTATATTATTCATACCATTTGTAAAATACACCTATTCAGCCGTCATATTAAATTATATGAAATAGAAATCAAAGAAATCTATGATTTTACTGTAAAAGAAACAATGAAAGTTATTTCTGATTTGAGATACTAAATTACAACTATTTCAGATAATGATGAAGTTACTAAAGCTTTATTTACTATAAGAGGGAACGTATAAAAGTGTTATTTTAAAAAATTTAAGTTTAAAAAGCTATGTTTAAGTAAGCACTTTTAAGTAAATATATGTATATAATAAATTCCAATTAATTAAGTCTTGTAATCTAATTTATAGTAATATTATTAACTGTAATACATTATTTGATATTCAATCAATATTTCTTCGTCTTTAGAATGTTGGTTGGAAACGTTGTCTTCTATCAATGATTATTTTATATCATTGATAGAAGATATCCTTACATCAATCAATTGATCAATGATCTTTATGCATTGAAAAAGGCCTCCTGATCATACACTGAAGTGACAAAAGTCATGGGATACCTCTTAATATCGTGTCGGCCCTCCTTTCGCCCGGCGAAGTGCAGCAACTCGACGTGGCATGGACTCAACAAGTCGTTGGAAGTCTTCTGCAGGAATATTGAGCCATGCTGTCTCGATAGACGTCCATAATTGTGAAAGCGTTGATGGTGCAGGATTTTGGGCACGAACAGACCTCTCGATGATGTCCCATAAATGATCGATGGGATTCTTGTCGGGAGATCTAGGTGGCCAGATCATTCGTTGAATTGTCCAGAATGTTCTTCAAACCAATCGCGAACAGTTGTGGCCCGGTGACATGGCGCATTGTCATCCATAAAATCCCATCGTTGTTTGGGTACATGAAGTCCATGAATGGCTGCAAGTGATCTCCAAGTAGCTGAACATAAGCATTTCCAGTCAATGTTCGGTCCAGCCGCACCAGAGGACCAAGTCCATGCCATGCCAAAAAAACAGTCCACACCATTACGGAGCCACCACCAGCTTGAACAGTGCCTTGCTGACAGTTTGGGTCCATGGCTTCGTGGGGTCTGCGCCACACTCGAACCCTACCATCACCTCTTACCAACTGAAATCGTGACTCATTGGACCAGGCCACGGTTTTCCATTCATCTAGGGACCAACCGATATGCTCACATGCCCACGAGAATTGCTGCAAGCGATGTCGTTCTGTCAGTAAAGGCACTCGAGTCGGTCTTCTGCTGGAATAGCCCAAGAAAGCCAAATTTCTCCGCACAGTTCTAACAGACAAGTCCCTTGTACGTCCCACATTGATTTCTGCGGTTATTTGACACAGTGTTGCTTGTCTGTTAGAATTTACGACTCTTTGCAGACGTCGCCGGTCTCGGTCGTTAAGTGCAGGCGGTCGACCACTGCGCTGTCCATGGTGGGATGTTATGCCTGAAATTTCATACTCGGCACACTCTTGACACAGTGGATCTGGGAATGATGAATTCCCTAACGATTTCCGAAATGGCATGACCCATGCGTCTAGCTCCAACTAACATTCCGCGTTCAAAGTCTGTTAATTCCCGTCGTGCGGTCATCATCACGTCAAAACCTCTTCACATGAATAACTTGAACAGAAATGAAAGCTCTGCGAAAGCACTGCGCATTTATACCTGTTCTACGCGATGCTACTGCCATCTGAAAGTTTGCATATTGCTATCCCATGACTTTTGTCACTTCAGTGTATTATCTTGACTTGGTACCAATGGTTATGATCACTTTTTGCAATAGCATCAGCATAGTCATAGAGTTAAATAAAAGTAGCCTTGCATATAACTTGTAATGGTTGAATTCTTCCTACGTCCTTTAAAATATTACAATTCATTTTTTTTTTCTTTTCTTTCGGAAACAATTTGTGTACTTTTCTAAATTTTTTTCCCCTTCATTTCCCTTGGTATTGAAAAAACAGTAATGTTTGCAGCGTTTAGGAAAAAAAAATAGAATTGAGTTTCAAACGTTATGAAAATAATTTTATCCTTTTTATAACTAAAAAGAGTGACATTCACTTTATAAACAAGGATGGAAAATATTCATCCAGTATAAACAATTTCATTTTTAAGTAATCCATCAACTGTGGGGGAAGGGGAAAAAAGCAAACCCAGTGTCTGAGATTCCAGACTGTATTAGAAAATTCTGACAATGTGTCTCCCCTCGCTCAGTGACGGCGGTATTAATTTTCATTAGCTGCCCAATAACAATCTGATTTTGGGAAGAATAACACTTTAATTCCCTTCAAAAGAGGATATACTATAGATACTGTAAAAGGGAACATATAATTTATGAAGGTGTCCAAAAATAAGTTTAAAAAACAAAAAACATGCTCAACTGAACAATTTTAAGTAAATGTATGCATATATTTAAGTCTGGTATTATAGTTTAATGTTATTAAATAGTAATAGTAATGTTATTAAGTGCAATACAATCTTGATATTCAATCCCTATTCCTAATTGGTTGGAAAGGATATCTCTATCAAGGATATAAAATGGTGATCATATTACCTTCACTTGGTACCAAAATATGACTACGATTTACAACAATCAGAATAACAACATCAACATGGACATGAAGTTAAATAAAATAAGTTGTAATGATTGAATTATTACTCCACTACCTGCTCATCACTTCAAAAACAATATTCAAATTTTCCAGAATCAGTTCCCTTAGAATTTTTTTTACAAAAACAAGTTGTGTACTACTTTACTCCCCTTCATTTTTCTTGGTATTGAAAAAGCAGTAACGTTTGCAATGTTTAGGGGAAAAAAAAAACATAGTTGAATTTTATCCTTTTATAACTAAAAAAAGATGTCATTCACTTTATAAACAAGGATGGAAAATATTTGCAGAGAAACACCAGTATAAACAATTTCATTTTTGAGTAATCCATCAACTGTGGGGAAGGGGAAAAAAGGCAAACCCAGTGTCTGTGATTCCAGACTGCATTAGGAAATTCTGACAATGTGTCTCCCTCGCTCAGTGACGGCGGTATTAATTTTCATTAGCTGCCCAATAACAATCTGACTTTGGGAAGAGTAACACTTTAATTCCCTTCAAAAGGGCCATCGCTCTTCGGGGCGAAAAGTGGCGAGAGACGCGGATTACCAAGTTAATTGCCCGCGTGACGTTTATGAACCCGGACACAGATTTCCCTCATTTCGAAGGTGTTAATACCCTCTCTAATCCACCGCCATTAGTGTTGTCATTTTCGCATCATTTCTGGGCGCGAAACTTTGCCTAACACGAGTTGCGCTGCTCTGTCTTCTGCTTTGGCGGTGATGACAGTTTTGGCGTTGCGAAATCCGCTAAGTTGGCGAAGAATTTAAATTTAAAAACTAATGTGGTGTTATGCAAAGAATTGCTATACTAACTACTATCGACTAAAAGTACTTATATGTGTATGATTGGATTTTAATGATTTTCCTTCATATTTTAGATCTGTATCTCATTTGAGCCAAATTCGATAAGTAAATCTGTAGTAATTATAGTAAAATGTAGTAAAGTTGAGTAAATCTGTAGGTTTACTTGTGATTCTTCCCGCAAGCAGACGTTATCTGAGTTATTTGGAAATTTTCTGCAGCGTATTGTCTGCCTTGTGTAAAAATTAAATCATCATAGTTCTTTTTTGACGTTCTTTTCTTTTTTTTTTTTTTTAGTAGTATCGTTCTTTTTATTTATTTATTTTTGACAATTTGGTCTTCAATAAAGACCAAAATCTTTCTGCATTATTCATTCAATTATGAAAAGTCTTTACAAAAGTAGTAGTAATACAAATGTAGTCATAAAGATTTTACAAAAGTAGTCATAAAGTCTTTTCAAAAGTAATCATAATTTCTTTACAAAAGTAGCCATAAAAGTCTTTACAAAAGTAGTTATAAAGAATTTACAAAAGTACTCATTGAATTCAATGAGTTATGTATAAAATATTGATTAATGTTTTGAATTAATTCATTAAAAATCAAATATCGATTCAATTTACAAATCTGATTTGTTGAACAGTAACTGGTCTTTCACTATTGAATTATTTTTAAAATTGATTTTCATATAAATTTTAATTAAATACCCATGTGGTGCTTAGAAGTTTTGAAGCCCTACTTCTTACAAGATGATGAAATAGAATCCACTTTAACAAACATTTAAGAAACAGCTGAAAAATTGAAGACTGGAATATAATATTTTAGTGTTGAACAAAATTGTTTGGATTTTATTACAGACAGCGTAGAAGGCACATAATGTGAATTTAACAGTTGTCATGTTGATATGGGTGGCAATATGTATTTATGAATATTTATCATGTATTAAGGTAAAATTGATTGTTATCATTGCATAATTCAAGTGTTGTGTTGGTATATTTCATGCCTGTCTGTTAGAATGGTGCATATATATATATATATATATATATATATGCACCATTCTAACAGACAGGCATGAATATATATATATATATTCGTTTCTAGCCCCTACCGGATACGAATAGGGATCTCTCAAAGAAATAGCAGTTTTCGGAAGAAGCATGTCTTTTGCCACAACTACGAATGGAAGTGATGTCTTTTTGCGGTGTTTTAATTGGCCAGGACTAATGAAATAATGCGAAAGATCGTCAAGAGCGAAAGTTTATTAAAACATCTAAGATTGCTGAAATTATCTGAGCTCGCATATTCATTGATGGGACGACGCTTCCGAACAGAAACAAAAATGCCTTTGGCAGTGGAAAATGTCGGCGGTACGGGGGAAATTGACCATTTGTAACCACAAAAGTTTAGCCTCTTCTTCAATCTCATTAAGCGTCGCCATTCAGTCCCACCAATGAGAAGACCTGTAGGCCCAGAGACGTATTTAAGAGAAAAATCAGGCGAATAATTTGAATGAAGGGTGTGTGGTCTGAAAAGACATAAAAAAGCGTTAGAGGCATCGAAGATAATCGAGAGAGGGACAGAAGGCAGAGGGGTAAAAACAGAGCGACACAGAGAGTGGACAGTCTCCATAATGGAACGCTGGCAATTCCAGAAGAAACAAGGTACCCAGTCGCGGTCCCCGTACTCAGAAGTGCGAGAGTCAATGATCAGGTCAAGTATTTTCCTGCAAGCAATGGTAATGGGGACACTCAAAAGAAGAACCCCATTTGCGCTTGGCCCCAGCTGCCACGACTTCAGACAATGGTAAACTCCATTTGTCATGATGTCCAGGTTCCCATGCCGCCTGTTGATATCATCATCAGTACATGAGAATGACTTTGTTTTTATTAAAATTAACCTTAATTTTTGGGAAAAGTGACAATTTGCCAGCAGTTGTGGCACAAGCACACAGGGAATGGGTTTGGACTAGAGAACCTTGGAGCATCCTTATTGTGTTATAATTACAATATATCATAGACATATTCAGATATCCTATCATTGTTTTATAGATGTCCCTTATTCTAACATAATGTTAATTGTACGGTATATCTATCAGTTTTAAATCGTAAATATTACTAAATATATATTAAAATCCTGAAATAAATATATATCTAAAACCATGTTTGTGTATCCTTCTCTAACATGTATAAATCATTGAAAGCATTTGAACTTTTTTTTTCCTCTAATGCAGCTGGCAAGTATAGACCTTGATCTTTTTATTCCATAAGGGTTGCACCAACGTTACTCACCTTGCACTACGCTGGGGGCGCGTGTACCTTGAAGATAAGCCAAGGACGCGGAGTAACAATGTCCCCGCAACGCTCTACCGTCCTATTAGGACCGGGACCAACGATTTAAAGGGGATTCCGAACCACTACAAACATCCATGGCACCGCCGGGATTCTAATCTGATACCTGTGGTGCAGAGCGCCAGAGCGCTAGCCACTCGGCCATCAGGCCCTAACAGGCATTTGAACCTGTAGGTATATTTTGTGGTATAGATTATTGAGGATTATAAGGTATATTATTAAATGGCTTATTAAGATATACGCAGTATATTGGGAAGACAGTTCAGGTGTTATAATCAGTTCTACAGTCATTGTTATAAAGGTTTAATGTCTAAAGCAACAGCAAACTTGAGGTTTCTTCTGGTGATTTAATTTTTGACGTGGTTACTGAATAAGGCTGGGGTTTTAAAGTATTTATTATAAAGCCGTATGTTTTTATTTAGCCCTATTACATTAAATGCGACGAGCGTTTTAAAGCAACGATACTGATGAGTAAAAAATAGTGCTATTGTTTAAAAACATTTAATTGATTTGTGATTTAATGTTTTCAAAATATTTCATAAAAATGATAGGTATTAATAGAAGTAAATTTATTTTTGGCATTCGAAATTCAAGTTATTCTTAGTTCAAATTCTTCTTCAAATTTAGTCTGTTTTATTAACACAGATTTTTGTTTATTTTTAATTTATATATTATTTAAGCGAAATATTAGTATACATATTTTAACTGCATTTTAGTTATTTTTCAAACTAGTCATTATTTAATAATTGAAAAGAAAATAAGCAAAAAATTATTTAAAGATTGTTTTTAAAAATTACATAGAAAATATTTAAAATTTGATTGTTTAATTTGTCATGATCTTTATGAATAAAAAATTTTTCAAACAAATTGCAAACTATGTTTAGAAAACTAACTTTTATTTCTTTTACAAAATTAATTAGTAACTTTATAAATATATATTATTTTTATAAGGTTAAATTTTTCTGTAATTACCACCACAGAATATATATATATACACTTTTGTGCATTTTTGTAAAATTTGTGTTATATTTAGATCCGTTCATTCTTAAAAATGTCTTTAGTTTCCCTTTATTAATAAACGTTTTCCGACATATTTCGTGTTTCTTTTTTATTAATAATATATTGTTTATACGCACAACCTTTAATGATGCTAGTAAACCATAAATTAGCAAATATTTGGTGAAATTACAAGATATTTATTGCTGTCATTTCATACTTTTAAACTTTTCACGCTCACTAATTTTCGAACAACTTTAACTGTGAATGTGAAAATAGACTTCCGTGTTGTTGGACTACTGTACAACACGCATAAACAATTCAGGTAAACCACAATGAAATGCGTGACTCTATTAGCAAATTTGAGAAGGATTGATGTATCTAGATTTCCTCTTGGATTGATTAATACGGGGTCATTGTTTACACGCACGGTATGGCAATTTTTTTATTCGGGGTTAGTAACAGATTCAACGCGTGTGAAATTTTAATATATTCGTGTTCTGAAGCAATTATGTCATTCTTAACATAGTGGTGATTAGAGAACCTGTTTTTTCTGTAGGAGGTAAGTTTATGACCCTGTTGTACTAAAGCTTTGTATGGTGTCATATCTAGTTATTTCGTGATAAATGTTTTGACTATTTTGCTAGTTTTATGAAATAGTTATCTATTTAAAATTCGTGCAAACTTAATATAAGTTCTGCGCTATAATTTTAATTAATTAAGCATATTTAAATTTGATTTGCATTATTTTTATAAACATTTTCATATGTTTATATTTACAATCATGTGTTTTAAAAGATATAAATTAACCTTTATGTTATTTGATAAATTTTTTATTTATTTATTTAGTTTTTTTAATATTTAGATGTTATCTGAAATCGTAACACAGGAAGAAATATAATCAAAAGGCTTAAATATAAATAGATTTTACCATAATTTAAAATAATTTTTTTTACTTTGCAGAATATGTTGGAAAAAATTAAAGGTTTAATTTTTTTTTTTTAAATTTAAAGGTTAAAATTATTTTTTATTCTTCTCTGAATGAAATTTGCTCCTTTTTAATTTAAATATAACATGCAAAAGCAATTATTGAATAAAAATTTTATATATTATCAATCTTCAAGTAAATTATATCTTCCGTTAAATGTACATTGGAAGTTTTGAATAAAAAAAAAATAATAATTCATCTGTTCTTAAAATGAAACACTTTGTTCTATTCTGTAGAAAATGCATAACTAAGTAAAAAAGGTGAATGTACAAATGTTTCTTAAAAAAAAAAATTTAAACAAGTTTATCAAATAACTTTCACATTTTTAATTATGTTTTTAATGCTACATATATCATAAAAAACCCATGCTTTTTTTTTCTTTTCAGACTTATCATTATACATACTTTACGAGTTTTCTAAATTAATGACTACTCATAACTCTGATTCCTTCATGAGTAACTTTATTCTTGTTTACTAAACTTTATGGAAGCGTTATTGGATTCCCAGATTTAAGTTGATGGATTAACTAATAACACTTGTTTCTATCTTGTTGTTTATATTTTCGTTTTTATGATATACCACGGAAATAACAAAATACTAAATCAAATAAAAGTTTTCCTGATTGTTACTTCAATGAGAGATTTTTACCTACCCCAAAATGGCAACAGAACATTTTCTTGATGAAATATTTTTTAATAAAGAAATCTACAAGCTGATCTCAGTTAATGTGCTACAGCAATCAGTTACGTATTGCTGCC